>CAUYUJ010014740.1:52500-162151 GCA_963575745.1 Prorocentrum cordatum | reverse complement strand
CCCGCGTTGCAACTTGACCCACGGATTGTTATGCGCCTTTATATCCTCGGGCTTGCAGGCCTTGGCCAGGTTGGCCAAGCGGCCACCCGAAGTCATGTAGTTGCACTTCTGGCAGACGCACAAGAAAGAACCATCCGAGCAGTCTATGACGGCGCAGCGGTGGCCCAGAGATCTGAGCACAGCGGGCTGAACCCTCATGGCAAGAGTGCAAGAGCCACCCTCTGGCCTGGCGAGGGGAGAGCCCCGCTTCCCTCGGAGACATTCAGAACACTGCCAAAACTTGCCAGCCCACCCCCAAACGTGGGGCTTGGATTCCTTCTTGGCCGAGGGGCCCTTAACAGCAGGCACACGGTCCGCGTTGGGACCCAACTCCAGCTTAGGCCAAGAAGGCAAAACTTTGGCAGCAAGTCGGGCCACCGCCTTAGCAACCGCGATACTCCGATCAAGACCCTCGGACTCCGACGGAGAAGGCATAGGATGCAAGGCAAGCGCGGCCTTGGCGGCCTCATCGGCCCAGGCGTTTCCCTGGCGGAGGTACCTGTCCCAGGGATCATCAGCGGACTCGATGTCGAGGTGAGCCTTGACCTTGGCAACCGTGATCTTCGGCCAGTGCTCACGCACGAATTGGGCGATTCCTGAAAACATCCTTTTGGCAGAACACTGTTCAGCCCACGGGAGGTCCGAAAATTCCACAACATTGAGACAGTCCGAATAGATCGTACTAGGACCTGTGGTCCACTGCACCGAAATAGAAAAAGCAAAGAATTCAGCCGCCTGGGGCGTTTGCGGGCACGGGGCCCACACAGGCCCAAGGACACGAACAATCTGCTTCAAAGTATTCCTACAAACCAGGGTGAAGGCCCAGGCAGCTCGGTTTAATTCGCGAACAACACTTCGAGAACACGACCCGTCGGCGAATATGTCGCCCTCGAAGGCGTATGACTCCAGGTCCGCGGGCCCCCCTTCCAGCCATTGAACCTCGACTCCTCCAGAACACTTGGCGCCTGGAAAGGTATCCCCAGGGTGCGGAAAGATCCCGTAGCACGCCAAGAGATCATCCGACTCCGAAGCCCATTTCTGCACTTTGTCCGTGACGCACTCGTCCCGAATGTCGGACACACTCGGGCACAGCCACAACCGATGCCTTAGCGTGTCAACTGCGCCACCGCACAGTGGGCAGCTCGTAGACGGCAATATATAACCTAAGCTGGCGGCACGGTCTCGAGTATAAATGGCCTGGCAGGTGAGCGCACGCATGCAGCCTTTCTCGAAAGGCGAGTATCTGGCGGAGTTCAGATACGCAAACGCTCCGTCGACACAAGCCCGACCATCCAAGTTGAACCTAGCTCCCAAGTCCCACTCGAGAGTCCTACGGACCGCGGCCCTGAGAAGGTTTTTAACCAGCCTAGGGGAGAACTCGGTGAGAACAACCTTAAGCCCAGTGTCCGTGACCAAAGTGGCGAAGCTGGGCATGCTCCACGAGATCCTCTCCAGAGACTTCCTAAGGGCACTGACAGGGCCCCCAACACTCCTCCACAGTGGGCTTTCACGAGAAAAAACAGAGGTCCACGCCTCATTCATTTCGGGGAGCGTCAGAGCGTGACGGTAGAGGCCCAGATGGGAGGTCCACAACTCTTTCGACCACCTCACAATAGGCGACACGGCAGAGTACCACGTCGGGTCTTGATGAGCCAACAACAAGGTAGTGAGGCTTCGGCCCTTGGCCGAAGGCTGCAGCACAGAGCCAGCGAGCTTCCTAATCTGCCAGAGTTCGTGATCTGACACCCCGTAGACCTCGGAGCCATACAGGGTGGAGCTGAGAGCCCCCGAGGCCCACACGGCTTTCGAGACCCTAACCCCGACGGTGGGACGGATCCGCGCCAGCCTCTTCGTGAACGCCCGCGCCTTAATCTCCCTGACTTTTTGCTTGCTAGAGCGCCCCTTGAGGCGCCTAGGGCGGCCGACCGCGTCGTCCACTCCCAGATTAGCAGAGGCCGCGACCACCGGTCCAGCCAGCCCGCCGAGTCTCCGACCGAGCTGCAGGGCCAACTTGCGCGAGGAACAGATCAGCGATCGCTTCCCTTCCTCCCGATTGACTATGGCCCCGACCCCTTCCTCAAACACACTGATGAGGCGCTCCGCGCTCGGCGGCAAGTTCTTCAAAATATGCTCCGACGTGCCAGTGCACGATAAACCCGAGTCGTCGATGTACAACTTGAAATGAACCTGCGACGGCAACGAGACCACCCTCCTCTCCGGCTCTCCTCTCCTCTGCCTCCTGAGTCCTTCCCCACGGACTCATTTGTCCCACGCATAGAGACCTGTAATGTTTCGGGGTGGGGGTCTGGGCAGCTCTGGTTAGAGAAGACAGACGCCGACGTCGTCCTGATGCAGGAGCACAAACAGTTGCCTCACATGGTGGCAAGCGGTTCGTCGTGGGCGATTCGCCACGGCTGGAAGTCATTGTGGGTGCCTGCGGGTCTCGGCCAAGGAGAAGGCCCCAGCGCAGGAGTTGCTATTTTTGTCCGAGCGGCACTCGGACTTCGAGAGCCTGACTCTGGCCACGAGGTCGTCGCGGGGCGTGTCATCGCTGGCTTGGTCGAGCTTCCTGGGAACGCGACCTTCCTGGCCATCTCGGCGTACTTCCACGATTGCGAGGACCTTTCGGACCGAAACGTGTCTATTCTGTCGTCCTCGGTTTCCCTGGGTCGGGCCCTGGGGTTTCCTTTCTGCTTGGGGGCGGATTTTAACATGGAGCCTACTGTGCTCCTCGACGGCTTGGGGGATCGCAGGGACCTGGAGGTTTTGGTGCCCGAGGGGCACACGTGCAAGTCCACTGCTGGCCTCAAACAGTTTGATTTTTTCGTTTTTTCTTCTGACCTGGCCAAAGGGGTGGCGTCTGTTAAAGTGGTTCGTGAGACCAATCTCACGCCCCATTTCCCTGTGGTCGTGATGCTCCACCCGTCAGTTGGCAAGCTTAAGTCTCTCGCCTTTCGGCGACCGCCGCCCTTGCCCACGGTTCCTGTGGTCCCTGGCTCGGTCGTTGCTTCCGTGGCTCCCTCCCCCTGGGTCCTCGACGTGCTGGACTCGGTTCGGAATGCTGTTCGCCACGCTGATTTCGAGCGGGCCCAGGAAGCTCTTGACCTCAGCTACAAGGAATGGGCTAAGGTGGCTGAGCGCGAAGTGGCTGCTGCGACTGGAGTCACTTTGCCTGTTTGGGGGGCTCGGTCTAAGGAACCCACCATGTATTGGAAGCCCATCTTGAACAAGGGTGGTGAATGTAGTAACGAGCACCTCTTCTCTTGCAGGTGGCTGGCGAATATTTTCAACACTGTGCACGGGCACTGGAGTGAGCTCAATCAGGCGGGGCTGCGGGAAGTGCTGGACAGGATGTTAGATCCCCCTCCCAAGGTGTTGTCTAACCTTGGGAATCTTTCTCGCTACTTGGAGTCCCTATGCCACTTCGTGCAGGAGTTGCCCATGTATGAGATGCCTGAAGGGCCTCTTTTCGAATTGTTTGAGCACATGCAGGTGTGTTTCACGGAAGACCTCCGAGCTGCGGAGGCTAAGTCGCGCAAGGATTCTCATCGCGAGTTTCGTGACTGGCTGCTGTACAGGGCCAACAGGGGAGCTAAGCGAGTTCACGCTGTGTCGAAAGGGGCCCACCCCTGGGTCCCCACCACCACCCTCTCCTTGGAGGGGGTGGTGGTGGCCGACCCTTTGTCCCTCTTGAAGGCGGAGTCACGCAAATTCAGTAAGTTGTGGGGGTGCCAGCGAGAGAATCCTTGGTTTGAGTTGGGTGAGATCTGCGACGGTCTGCCCCCTGTTCCCATTGAGGCTGTCAGGGAGTTTTCCAGGAAGTTTCGGGAAAACACTAGCGTGTCTGTTGACGGTTTTCACATGCGCCATTTCCATATGATGAGCGAGGCCACGCTCACTTCGCTCGTTTCGATGTTTAATGTCAAGGAGGAGGAGGACGAGGAGGAAGAGGAGGTGGAGGAGGAGGAGGAGGAGGAGGAGGAGGAGGAGGAGTCAGCGGAGCGGCAGCACGCACAGCAGATGATGCCTATAATGCCTTCACGGGGTCTTGCTGCTGCCGTTGTGCTGTTGTCCTGGCCTCCGCCAATCAGCCTTGGCTTCCTTTGACCATGCGGAGTCCGACGGACTGCCGCGCCTCGCAGATCCAGACTAGATTTCTGACTGCACCCAGACCTCCGATGCTGCGCCCTTGATCCAATCCGTGGGCCCTCCGCGGAGGCGTCGGCCGCTTCCCCGCGGCCGAGGTTTCGTCCCAGGCCCGTGCCGAGCGGCCCCCCGACGCCGCGGAATGCGGGGCGCCGCCGCACCGACGCTTCCAAGACGCGGGAGGCCTTTGGGGCTGCAGCCGTTCAGCCTTCGAGGGGCCGTCGCCCTCCAGGCGTGGCCCCGCGTGGTGCGTGCGAGCTCGCGGCAGCCGCGCCCCCCCCGCCCGGCCAGCGGCAGAGGCATGGGCTCGGGCAGCTCCTCGGGCAGGGGGGCTCCTCCGTGGCGGTCCCCCGCCCGGCGGTCGCGCGTGGCGGGAGCCGCCTCGGACCTCAGAGGAGGAAGAGGTGCCCGTACCTCTGCCCTGCCCTCGCTTTCCCCTTTTTCTGGGCCTCCTCGGAGGTCCTCGTGGCCACCGATGGCTTCACTTCGAAATTCTGGTCGGAACGCACCCTGGGAGAAGTCCGGGGAGCAGCGGTTTTTGGTACCTTTCTGGCTTCCCCAGGACGCCTTCATTGCGTGGGCGGAGTCGCCTTCCAACTCTCCCATTAGGTCGTCCGCAGGAGGCGCCTGCGCACCGACACCGGGCCTGGCCAGGGCCATCCTGGCCCCATAATTGTGGGCGGAGGCGCATGCACTGTGCCTCGAAGAGCAAAACAAGCAAACGGCATAAACATAAATTGTTGGAGCTCCGTTCGGATTTCTTGGATCTTCCTCCCTCGCCCTCCGGCGCCGCCAGGGGGGCCCGGCGCAGATCCAAGAAGTCCGCGAAGAGCTCTGGCAGTGTATGTTTATGCCGGTTTTGGGTTCCCCAGATGCCAGGGCCCCCAGTCGCCCTCTGATCGCCAATAGGGGCCTGACAGACCACCCTCGCCCAGGAGCGTGCGAATTCACTAAAATCATCGTTGGCTTGTCGCCGATCCGTCGGCGATGCATCGCCGATGCCAGGCCGACGTTTCCCCCCCTGTGCCAGTCCCCCCCCTAACCTCTAGAAGTCTTTCGTTTTGATCTCCCCCCTGGAGCTCTCGGCGGGTGACCTGAAGGGCCCCGCCCGCCCTCCCTTCCCTCCCTCCCTCCCTCCCTACCCTCACCTCCCTCCTCCTCTCCTCCTCCACTCCTCCTCCCTCCCTCCCCTCCTCCTCCTCCTCCTCCTCCTCCTCCTCTCCCTCCCTCCTGCCTGCCTCCCTTCCCTCCCTCCCTCCCTCCCTCCCTCCCTCCCTCCCTCCCTCCCCCCCTCCCTCCCTCCCTCCCTCTTCTCTCTTTTTCCTTCTCCTCCTCCTCCTCCTCCCTCCTCCTCCTTCTTCCTCCTCCCTCCTCCTCCTCCGCCTCTTCCCTCCTCCCTCCTCCTCCTCCTCCTCCTCCTCCTCTTCCTCCCCCCCTCCTCGAGGACCGCCCTGGCCGGCTCCCTGGCCAGTGCACGGGCCGCCCCTCTGCGCAGGTCGGGGTGCCCTGCCAGCGAGCGCCGGCGCCCCAGCTGCCAGATGTGCGGGGAAGGTGCGCAGGACCCGCGGCTGGAGGCCGGCGGGGTCGTTCTGCGCGGCCTGCCAGCTCTGCGCCGACCACCCCGAGGGGCTTCGGCTAGGCGAGCGGCGCAAAGCAGCGGCGTCGGTGGTGCCGAGACTCGCGCGTGAGCTTCCCGCGCAGGGTTATGATGTTCAAACCTGCTTTGGCCTTGACCACCAGAGAGAATTTCGAGCGCCTGACAGGAGCCCAAAACTCGAGGGTTTTTACGTGTCGGGCCCTGGAAGACACTCGTCCGCCACTGCTTCGACACTCTTTCGACACTCTCTGGGTAGTCGAAGGCCAGACTGTCAGACTGGATTGGGCCCCAAGGGCCAATCTGGCCTGGCCATATTGGAGGATTTGGGTTATTATTCGCCAGACTGGATTCGCGTTGGCTCCCTCGCCAGATGGCCCCCGCTTGCCAGATTGGGCCTGCCAGATGGGCGCCATATTGGCTTCGACCACCCAGACTCTTTCGACTTGGCCTTGACCACCAGAGAGAATTTCGAGCGCCTGACAGGAGCCCAAAACTCGAGGGTTTTTACGTGTCGGGCCCTGGAAGACACTCGTCCGCCACTGCTTCGACACTCTTTCGACACTCTCTGGGTAGTCGAAGGCCAGACTGTCAGACTGGATTGGGCCCCAAGGGCCAATCTGGCCTGGCCATATTGGAAGATTTGGGTTATTCGCCAGACTGGATTCGCGTGGGCTCCCTCGCCAGATGGCCCCCGTTGGCCAGATTGGGCCTGCCAGATTGGCGCCTCTTGGGAAGCTCTGAGGGGCCGCTTGGAAGCCTCGTGGGGGCCTCTTGGGGCTTCCTGGGGGTCTCTTGGAGGGGGCCTGGGGCGTCTTGGAGGCTTCTTGGACGGTCTTGGGGCTATCTTGGGCGTTTTCGGCCGATCTTTGGGCGACTCGGGGCCCTCTTGGGCCGTCTCACTGTTTCGACACTCTTTCGACACTCTTTCGACACTCCTCCGGGTGCTCGAACTGATTTCTGGGGCGCGGTCCTCGAGTACGATGGGAGCAGCACGAGCGCCGGGGGTCGCGCGTAGGCGCCCCTCGCTTCGGGTGCGGCGTGCCGCGCCGGCGGCCCGCGTGGGGCCACCGCGTGGGGCCACCGGGTGCGCTCCTCCTCCTCCTCCTCCTCCTGCTCCTCCTCCTCCTCCTCCTTCTCCTCCTTCTCCTCCTCCATCTCGCGCAGGAGCCGCTTCTTTTCGTCGCCCAGGTGGCGTGGCTGGGACGACGGCACACAGCGGCCGCAGCCGCAGTTCCCGTTCCGGGGTTTTCCCGAGCACCGTCCAGAAAGCCCACTGTTGTGCGAGAGTGCGCGTCTCCCCTGAGCGCCGCCGTCTAGATCCAACTGAGGGCCCTTGAGCCATACCTCTGCGGGTGGTCCGGCCCCAGATGGCAAGGCAATTGCGAAGTGGGCGTGGTGGGTGACTCCCAGCATGTGACGCCAATCCCCCCTCTTCCCTTAACCCCCTCTCCCCCTTCCATCTCTTCCTTCCGCTAAGCCCCTTGAACCGCACAGATTCCTTTGGACACCCCAGGAACTCCTTCCAACCCTTGGGAGCACCCCATATCTTCACAGAACATGTCCTTCATACCCTTTCGCACTCCTGTATTTTCTCGTAACCCCCCGCTTCCCCTCCTTACTCCTCCGCTTCTCCTCGCTACCCTCTTCGCTTTCCTCGTCCTGCTCTTTCCCATCCCGCGTTGCCATGCTAAAGAGCAGTGCGTTCGGTACTTTAGGCAAACCGTCACTGCAGGCACGTGGGCAGTTCACGAGCAGCGGCCCAGTAGTTAGACCATCTGCGCATTCTGTGACAATTATTGACGCTTCGCGTATCCCCGTCAGCCTACCCAGATGGTGAAAAAGAAGTGAAGAAACAGTCGTGAAACACAAGGGCGGCACTTGTTAATCCGACATTGCGGCTTGCCCAAGGAACCGCAAACGATTTCGTCTTTTTGGGGCCGTCCTGGAGAAGGGGGGAGGATGACGATGAGGAGGGAGAGGGAGAGCGCAAGGAGAGCGATGAGGAGAAGGATGAGGATGAAGATGAGAAGGATCGGGTTTGTTGTGCGGGGTATTGCAGGACTCTCTTGCAGGGCTCTCTTGCAGGGCGGGGGCTGGAATTTGCATGGGTCATTGCAGGAACGCGTTGCAGGGTATTGCAGGGGTGCGTGGCAAGGCCTCCTGGAGTGAAGAGGAGGGTGAGATGGGGGGAGGGCGAGGAGACAATGCTACGATCATGCAGTGAAGCAGAGGGCTTGGGGCAGCGGCCCCATCACATTCCACCAGCTAGAAGAAGGCCTCCAGCAAGGCCCGAGTTCGTCGTGGCAGCGGTGGTGCGCGAAGAGGCCATGAGTCAAAGACTGGGACGTCTTGAGGCTTTCTTGGGTCCTTTTGAGGCTCTATATATGGCAGGCTCTTAGGGGCCTCCTTCTGGGCCATCCTGTAGGACATCGATCAAGCCGGGGCCTCCCTGGCCGGAGTGACTACGGGGGGGCCTCCTGCGACGCTCTTGGGGTTCACTTGGGGGCCATCCTGGAGACGATTGGGGCCTCTCTGAGTGCTCTACCTTGGGCGGTCTCTGGGCCATCGTGAGGTGCCAGACTCCCATCAGAAGCGAGGGCGAGAAGCCCAGCATCCTTGGACCCCCCGTGGCTTCTAAAGGGCTTCTGGCGTCTTGGAGACATCGCCGGGAGGCCCCGTGATCGCGTCGGGCCGTCCCGGGGACACCCCGAGACCATCGCGCGCCCCCTTCTCTCCGGACCCAGGGGACGAGCAGAGCTTCAGGATCCGGCCTGAATGAGGAACACTTCTCCGGATTCCATAACAAAGTGGGGAGGGTCAGATTCGGGGGGGGTCTAATTTGAGCTGTCTTGGAAGGCTCGGGGGGGTCTAGGCAAAGGGCCGCCCTTTCATGGATGGTCTGGGGGGGTCTAAAACTTCTCGTCTGGGAGGGTTGTGACCCCCTCCCTTTTATTACGAAATCTGGAGTATGCTTCAAGAGAGGCCCCGGCCGCTCCTCTTTGGTTTGCAGGCGTGCCGCCTGCCTCGCTGGGCGGCGAGCTCCCCTGGCGTTCCCTCGGATTCCGGGCGCGCGGGCCCGTCCCCGCGGACCTCGCAGACCTGCTTGGGGGACACAAGGGGGCTGCGCTCCTCCTCGACCGCTCCTGGAGGTCCGGCCGAGGCTGCACGCCCCCTCCACGAAGGGGAAAGAGAAGGTAAAACAGGGCTAGGATCGGGATAAATCGCTCCAGAGCGTTCCAGAGCGCTCTCAGAGCGTTCCGGAACGCTCTGGAGCGGCCGCGGCGCCCAATACATCCTCCAAACCCGCCGATTCTCAGAGATTTCGAGGTACCCCGATCCGATGTTGTCCCTATCTTCGCGTCGTTTTAGAAGGATTTTTTTTTCTGGGAGGGTCGGGCCCCTCGGGCATCTGCTTCCCCCCCCCCCGCGGGCACTCCGTCGCCGCGGCGGGGCCCGCCTTGCCCGCGGGCCCGCTCTCCGAGGGCACGGCCCCACGAGCTCACGGCTGCCTCAACGCGCCCGCGCTGGCACGCCACGCGCACCGTGTGCAGAGCGTCCGTGGTCGGTGCGCTGCGTGTTGGCTCAGCGTGTTTCGGAGGAGGGAGCACGCCGTAAACATCAAAACTGTTGGCGCTCCGCGCGGATTTCTTGGGCCCGCGCTGGGGCGGGGCCCCCCATGGCGGCGCCTCCGGCGCCGCCCCTGGCGCGCCTCGCGCGCCAGGGAAGAGGGTCCAGCGTAGATCCAGGGAATCCGCGGGGAGCGCCAACAATTTTTATGTTCATGCCCTTTTCTCTTCTTCTCGTACTGGCCCACATGTAGTTGGCGAGCGTATCGAGCCTGCCCTACGTTTTCAGTCTACGTGTGGAGCTCCGTGTCACTGCGCGACGTGTTGCGTGTTGCGCATCGGAGCAGCTGAGCCGAGATGGGGTCGGAGCAGACGTCGCCGCGCGTCTGTTCCGTGCGTGCCGGGGCGGCTAAGCCCGCCTGGTCATCCGCGCGTTCTCCCCAAAAGCTCCGGCGGCGCGCAGCAGGGGCAGGGCGGAGAGGGGGGGTGGGCTTTCCGAGGGAGCGCGGAGGGAGGGGTCTCAGAAGGCGGGGTTGCGGGCACGATCTTTATCCACATCCACCGCGTCTTGGAGTTCCGGGCTCCCAACCTCTGATGCCAGAGGCGCCGTGGATGTGGGTATGAAACAGTTTCGCCCCTAGAGGTCAGATTTGTATCCATATCCACGGCGCCGCGGCCTCTTGGCGCCCCTTCCCAGAAAGGCCGAGACGCAGTGGATAGGGATATGAATCGTGCCCGCAGGGGGGGCCACGCTGTGCCCTGCACTCGCGGGCTCCTGCTTGCCCTGTCCAGTCTCTGGAGGAGGAGGAGGAGGAGGAGGAGGAGGAGGAAAAGGAGGAGGAGGAGGAGGGGGACGAGGAGGAGGAGGAGGAGGGGGAGGAGGAGGATGAGGAGGAGGGGGACGAGGAGTCGGAGGAGGGGGAGGAGGAGAGGAGGAGGAGGAGGAGGAGGAGGAGGAGGAGAGGAGAATGAGGAGGAGGAGGAGGAGGGGGAGTCGCTCAAGTGCCGGCCCGCGGGCGCCTCGTGGCGGCCTCGCGCGCCGGGGGGGGTCCAGGTTCTGTGGCCTCGCGCTCGCCCGCGTGTGCGCCTCCTGGGCGCGCTGCGTGCTGGGTGGTAATGGAGGATGACGATTAATAAATGACCGGGGGTCGTGTTCACGCGGCGGCGCCTGGGATGACGATTAGAAAGAACCAGCCGCGGGCTGGAACACTATTCTTTTTAATCGTTCTCCTCCAGTCCGAAAATTATGCAGAAATAGCAAGGAACTATTTTTGTTAATCGTTCCCCTCCATTTTTTATTAATCGTCATCCCGCATTGCAGTGGAGACCCACGCCAAATAACACCCTGCTTGCCTCATGGCATCAGAACAGTTGCAAGCATCCCACGGTGATTCCATCAGACGTCACATGCGTCACGGCGTCACGCCGGCCCCGCCAGGTTCGAAGCGCCACCGTGACATCCGAAGTGATGGAGCAGATGATATACACAGAGTAGTACAGTGGGGGCCCCTGCCAGGAGACGCCCTGCTCGCCTCCAGAGTGCCCTGGCCTTCTCGGGCTTCGAGGGTTTTGCTATGGGGAGCGTGGCGCTCCCACACCAGACATCCGCGGACGTCCTGGCGTGTCCGGGTGGGGTTCCTCGTGGACGGCTTCTTGTGGTCGGGCCCCCAATGCAGGTCCGCACGGCGCCGGCCCGCGCGCGGGCCCCTCGTGGGCGCCAGGTGCTTGCCGGATGCCTTGCTCCGAGTGCCCAGAGGTCCGACGCTCCAACAGAAATCGGGGCGGCGGGATTTGGGCCGCTGTCGGCCTCGGGGGCCCTCTTATGGGCCTCGGGACCGTTAAGGAGCGACTCAGGACGACAAAGCAGCCCGATATATATATATATATATATATATATATATATATATATATACACACACACACACACACACACACACACACACACACACACACACACACCACACACATATAACGGCGCACCGGGTCCGGGGGCCCGGGGCCGGGACCCCGACCACAAATGTGGGCCCCGGGGGGCCCGGAGGCTCGTCGGACCGCCGGACGCCGTCCAAGATCGTTCGCAGGCGGCTTCGGAACGCGCTCCGATGGCTCCAGATGCCTTCCAAGACGCCTGTCATGACACCAAGAAGGTCCCAGAAGCCTCCAAGACGCTCCGAGAGGCAGCCCAAGAGAGGCCCAAGAAGCAAAAATCGTGCAATTCCTATGGGAAAACGTATATTTTTCGCATGTTCGCCTCTTGGGCTTTCACCGCGTCCAAGACGGCCCAAGAGGCGCCCAAGACGGTCTACGAGGCCTCCGGGAGCGCTCCAAGGCTGCGCACGAGTGGCCCAGGACGGCCCCAAGACGGCCGAAGAGAGCCCCAAGACGAGTTCGAGAGGGGTCCCAGACGGAGAAAGCCAACCTCGAATTCCGAGCTTCCGGCCCAAGAGGCTCCAGGAGGCGCCAAAATGCCGCCAAGAGGCGCCAAAAGGCTCCCAAAAGCACCCCAAGACGTTCCGAGAGGCACCCCAAGAGAGGTCCAAGAAACAAAAATCGTGCCATTTCCATGGGAAAACGTATATTTTTCGCATGTTCGCATCTTGGGCTTTCACCGCGTCAAAGACGGCCCAAGAGGCCTCCAAGACGGCCTAGGAGGCCTCCGGGAGCGCTCCAAGGCTGCGCACGAGTGGCTCAGGACGGCCCCAAGACGGCCCAAGAGAACCCCAAGGCGACTTCGAGAGGGGTCCCAGAAGGAGAAAGCCACTCTCGAATTCCGAGCTTCCGGCCCAACATATCCCAGGAGGCGCCAAAACGCCGCCCAGAGGCGCCAAAAGGCTTCCAAAATCAGCCCAAGACGTTCCGAGAGGCACCCCAAGAGAGGTCCAAGAAACAAAAATCGTGCCATTCCATGGGAAAACGTATATTTTTCGCATGTTCGCATCTTGGGCTTTCACCGCGTCCAAGACGGCCCAAGAGGCCTCCAAGACCGCCCCAAGACGGCCCAAGAAGCTTCCAAGAGGGCCCCAGGACAGCCCAAGAGGGCCCCAAGACGGCCCAAGAGGCGCCCAAGATGGCCCAAGAGGGCCCCAAGACGGGCCCAAGAGGGGGCCCAGAGGGGGACCACGAACCGCAAGCTCGAGCCTTCCGCCCCAAGAGGCCGCCAGGAGGCCCCAAGGAGGCCCCTCAAGAGGCCCCAGGAGACCCCCAAGAGGCCCAAAGGAGGCCCCGAGAAGCCCCAAATCGGCCCCCAAAATGCTTCGAACCTGCTTCCAGGAGGCCCCCGACAGGTTCAGAGGCTCCCGAGAAGCTACGTCAAACTCCCAGCGAGCGGCCGGACGAGGCCCCCCACAAAATCACAAGAGTGTTCCAGTATTTGTATCCTTCAGCGCTCTCTGGCCTTCTTCCCCTTGCCCCCTTCCCTGCGACTTTCGTTGACTCAAGCTCGCCTCCTAGCTAGAACCGAAGCGCGCGCGAAGCGCGCGCGTGGTTCTAGTATATATATATATACATACATACATATATATAATATATAATATCATATAATATAATATATATACATATATATAGAGAGAGAGAGAGAGAGAGAGAGAGAGAGAGAGAAAAAAAAAGTGAACTTCCAGGGCCCATGCATCGGAAAAATTGGAGCGGCCGGATGTCTGGGTAGCTTGCGCCACATGGTCTGGAGCACGTAACGTGTGCCACGCAGCTTCAACTGGCAGCGTGCGCCCCAGGGCTGGCACCACATAGCCTGCACCGCATATCCTGCACCACAGAGCCTGCACCACACATCTGACACGTCCAGACTGCAGAGACGCACCTTTTGGGGTCCACACTGGCAGTTTGTTCAGAGGGGCTTTGAGGCAATTTGTTCAAAAGGGGCGTCCTTTCAAGGCTTCCTGGAGTGCAGTGGCCCCTGCAGGCGGAGCTGGCTCTCAAAAAGCGACCTCTCCTCGCCCTGCCCCCATTCGTTGCTGCGACGCCAGCTGCTGACACGCAGGTTCTAAGCAACCCGCCGCAGCAGGCCTGCAGCTCATAGTGAATCCCGCTCCTCCTCCTTCTCCTCCTCCTCCTCCTCTTCCTCCTCCTCCTCCTCCCTCCTCCTCCTCCCCTCCTCCTTCCTCCTCCTCCTCCTCCCCCCCTCCTCCTCCCCCTCCTACCTCCTCCTCCTCCTCCTCCTCCTCCCCCCCTCCTCCTCCTCCTCCTCCCCCTCCTCCTCCTCCTCCTCCTCCTCCTCCTCCCCTCGCCTTTTTGCCACGCTGAAGAGCAGCGTGGCCTGCCGCCTGCAGGCATAATCCGCGGCGGTGGCCGCCGGCGCGCGGGCAGATCACGAGCATTGCCCCGCCAGATCACCTGCACACTCGCTCAGGCGTTGGCGGGCGCCGCCGCCTGGGGGCACGCCGGCGGGGGGGGGGGCCGCCCTCCAAGAGGGCGCGTGGCCTCTCGGGCGAGCCCAGCCCCCTGCTCTTAGGTCGGGCGCGTCCCCCTACTGGCGGATTTTGGAGGAAAAGTTACACATGTTTCAAAATATTACAAAACTGCCCCCTCCCCCCCCCAAAAAAAAACATCCCAGAACAATCGTCCCCATGCTATGTTTTGACTGCTTTTGAATGTTCCTCCTGTAGAGGGACAGGCCCGACTGAACCCTTCTCTGAAGGGCGGCAGGCAGATGTTCTGGAAGCGTCGCGGAGCCCCACCAGCCCACCCATAAACGACGACTTGGCGGGTTGCCCTGATCAGGGATGTGAAGGAGCCCGCAGCGGAATCAGGGGCGGGGGAAGCCGTCATGCCCGAAGGAGGGGAGGATGGAGGAGGAATTGGAGGAGGAGGAGGAGGAGGTGGAGGAGGAGGAATAGACGGATGAAGAAGAAGAGGAGGAGGAGGGGAAGGGCAGGAGGATGAGCAGAAAGGCCAGAGGCCTCTTGGATGCCTCCCAGAGTCTCTTCGGATGTCTCTTGTGAGCTGCTTGGAGTCCTCCTGGGGCGTCTTGGGGACCTCTTGGCGGTCCCAGAGGCCTCCGCGAGAGTCTTGAGTGCCTCGGGGGGGCCTCTTGAGGGTCTCTTGGGAGCCTCTGGAGACCCCCTAGGGGCCCTCTTGGGGCACTCTTGGGGCCCTCTGGGGCACTCTTGCGAGCCTTGGGGGCATCTTTGGGCCATCTTGGAGGAGATCGGTCAACGAAGGAGGGTCACCAACTGGGCCCACCCCCCTCTGAAGCTCCTAAGCTCGCCTCTTGGACCCCGCTTGGAGCGCTCTTGGGGGACTCTTGGGGCCGTCTTGGGACCCACTTGGGCGGCTCTCGGAGCTCCCTTGGACCTTCTTGGAGCCACCGCCGGGGCCTCGGAGGAGTATCGTACGCGAGAGGGCGACAAAAACACTGTTCTCCCGAGGTGTTGGAAGGACTGGCCTCGTTGTGGCTCTCTTGAGGGTGCTCCGTGGCTACTGGGAGCCTTCTTGGGGCGTTCTTCGGACCTCTCGGAGCAGGTTGGAGGTCATCCTGCGCGATCTCGAGCCATCTTGGAAGCCATCTTGGGCTCCCTGAGGCCCGCTTCGATCCATCCTGGCCCATCTTGGACGCTCCAATCGGTCGCGA
Organism: Prorocentrum cordatum; assembly: GCA_963575745.1. Lineage (NCBI taxonomy): Eukaryota > Dinophyceae > Prorocentrales > Prorocentraceae > Prorocentrum > Prorocentrum cordatum. The sequence goes on along the minus strand of CAUYUJ010014740.1, from coordinate 147,219 downwards.
CCCCCCTCCCCCACCTCCAGACCTAGGGGTAGGGGGTAGGGGGAGGGGTGACCCCCTCCCCGAAGTAGAAGAAGGAAGTTGGAAGAGGAAGCGCCCTAAACCATTCACGCCCAGAGGGCTGGTGAGATCCTTGCGAGGCAGGGTTGTTTCCACGATGAGGGGGATGTGCTCAACACGTCGCCCCCGAGTCTCTAGAACCCTTCCCCGCCCCTCCAGGGGATTCGTTTTCATCCTGGATGGTGTTTTGATTGTCCTGGGGGCCGACAGTGGCCCCCAGACAACGAACAGTGCGAACGGGAAATCCGCTTTGATTGTCGTGTCACGACGTTGGACGTCTGGGTCTGAGAAAGTTAACTCCCCTCGCAGTGCCCTACTTTGGCGCGACGCCAACGTATATGGAGCTCCAGCTAAGCCTGTAGCTCAAGTGCGTATTCTCAGTCCCCTTCGCCTCCTCCCGCAGGATCCGACGTGACGCGAAGGACCTCGACGTCGCGAAAAAGACGCGATGCCGTCGACCTGATGTGTATTCTCGACCCCATCTCCATGCTCTCCCTCTCTCGCGCCAGATCGACCTGTGGAGATCCTCAGGGGCACGGAGCGGAACGAACACGTGCTCGTTCTTGCTCACGACGCTCGGAGCCCCAGAGGTCCGATGGATACAGTATGTGCCGACACGGGGTCCCCGACGCCTCGTCGTTTGCCGCTCGGCAGGCTGCATCCTGGGCCCGCCGAGCGCCCCCCCCCCCCAACGCCGAATACGGCGAGAGCAGCCCGTGATGGTTGTTCGCTTCGCGGTCTCAAGGCTTCGGCCTGGTGGACCTCAAAGTCCTTGCCTCCCTCTGGGTGGTGCCCGGGCCACCTGTCAGGTGTTCGATCGCTGGCCAGACGCAAGTATCAGGGTGTCGCGCAGAATGCCGCCAAGGACAGCCGAAGACCGCCAGACACCACCGAAGACCGCCGAAAACCGCCGACGGCGCATGGGTAACGAGGGTCGTTGGCCACATGTGAACCCCGCCCCCGCCCCCCACGATTTCTGGGGGGGGTGGGGCTTCGCTTCGTTCGGGAGCTCCCGAGCGGAGTGAAGCGGAGGAGGAGCAGGAGGCGGAGGAGGAGGAGGGAGGAGGAGGAGGAGGAGGAGGAGGGGGAGGGGAGGGGAGGGGAGGGGGAGGAGGCGAGGAGGAGGTGAGGAGGAGGAGGAGGAGGAGGAGGGAGGAGGAGGAGGAGGAGAGGAGGAGGAGGGAGGAGGAGGAGGAGGGGAGGAGGAGGGGAGGAGAGGAGCAGGAGCAGGAGGAGGAGGAGGAGGAGGAGGAGGAGGAGGAGGAGGAGGAGGAGGAGGAGGGGAGGAGGGGAGAGGAGGAGGAGGAGGAGGAGGAGGAGGAGGAGGAGGAGGAGGAGGAGGGAGGAGGAGGGAGGAGGAGGAGGAGGAGGAGGAGGAGGGGAGGAGGAGGAGGAGGAGGGAGGAGGGGGAGGAGGGGGAGGAGGAGGAGGAGGAGGAGGAGGAGGAGGGGGGAGGAGGAGGGTTCACACGTGGCCACCTGAAGGGGTCCATGGTCAAGCACGCGGCATGCGCCGAGCTTCGGGCGGCTCTCTGCGCTGCGGGCCTCCCCCCCGCCCCCCCCCGTGGGCGCCCGAGATCATCGGAGGCCAAGCAGCAACACAGAATATCTGATTACCGGAGGCTTCCCGTCGTCGTTCTCGTCCTCGTCGTCGTCGTCGTCCTCGTTCTTGTCGTCGTAGTCGTCCTCGTAGACGTCGTCCTCGTCCTCGTCGTCGTCGTCGTCCTCGTCGTCGTGCTCCTTCTTATCCCCATCGCGCCCGCTGATTGCAGTCGTCTGCAGCTTCTCGGCCCTAAGCTTGCGGCGCTCGCCCCCCTCCCCGCCCCGCCGCGCGCGCGGCCGAGGCGCCGAGGGGCCCGCGCCCGCCACCGCCGCGCAGGTCTCTTCGACTTCTACGTGGCGGTGTTCTTCCTCTTGGGCTACACGCGGGACGCCGCCAAAGGCGGTTGTCCCGGCGCTTCCTGCGCGCTCGGACTGGGCGGGGCTCGCACCTTTGCCCCGCCGGACCGAGCTCGCGCGGGGTGCGGCCGACCGCCTCCCGCGGCTGTCGGCGGCGGAAAAGGTTCACCCTTTCCGCTCGGGCGCCGCTGCTCCCTGGCAGCGTGCGCCCGCGGTACTTTGCACTGGCTCCCGCCAGTTTCCCTAGCGGGCCCCTTTCCCTGCTGGGGGGGGCGCCCACCAGGCGGCCCAGCCTTAGGCGCCTGTCGTCATGGCGTCGTGCCCTACGGCGCCAGCGGCTGAGCTCCTCCAAACACTCCTCTCCTTTCCCCTCCCCCTTTCTTCTCCGTATACGGGGGGTGCGGGCAGGGAGGAGGACGAGGAGGAGGACGCATTAGATTCAGGTGCCTCGCGAGTTGCACCGCCTCAGCCCGCACTCGCCAGTGGACGCCAGCCGCCGCGCAACCCTCAGTGCCCGCCGGCCCGTGCCAGACGTCAGCCGCCGCGCAACCCTCAGTGCCCGCCGCTCCGTGCCGGTCGGATCGAAGACGTAGAGGCGCGGCGCGCGAAGGTAACCGCAAGAAGGGTGGGGGAGACGGGTGAGGGGAATCCTGCTAACCTTCACCTCCTCGCCCCTTCCCCTCCCTACCTCGCAGCGCCGCGGCTCACCCGGGGCCCCGCGTGTGCAGCGGACACACGGAGGCCGTCTAACGCGGCCCATCAGATCGCAGGTGCCCATGCGGCGGTCTTGCCTTCGTCGTTCGAGCCGGTCGCCTTGCTGGCGAGCGCACCTGAAGGGTTGGAGCACCCGCTGTCACCCATTCAGCCTCCTCTGGGGGTCACCAGCCTGGAGTCCAGCGCCGTGGCGCCGCCGTCGACGCACGTCTGCGCGACCGCTGCGCTGGTTGGGACTCCGGCGCTTGGCAGCAATATTCACCTGGTCGCTACGCCAGGTGGTACCTCGACGGCTCGGTGTCACCGCCCACCACCTGGGCTGGAGGCGCTGTCGGGTCCCGAGGCCTGGTGTGCGGGTCCGCCTCTGGACCTCACCGGTTTGGAGGCGGGCGTGCGGCTGCCGCCGTCGCGTCATCCCTGCTCGACCGTTGTCGAGGTGGGGGTCCCCATGCTTAGTGCCGGGACCCACCTGTGGGCCTCCGATTCGGGGCAAACCGTGATCCCGTTCTTGCGGACCCCGCCCCCGCCTCCGGCGCAACCTCCTGCGCTCGGTGCCGCCCGTTCAAGCTTCCTTGACATTTCGCAGTCGCTCGGGCTAAGCGGGGGCCCACCCACGCCCCCGATCGGCCCGCCGCGCCACGATGTGGCGGGTGCATTGGAGCCAGGCGCCACCGCCAGTACATCCTGGGCGGCCCGCGCAGCGGTTGCTCGCGAGTCATCCTTGACGCCCCCCCTCGCCGCCACGCCGGGGGTCGGTGGGCGGGGGGTCGCCTCGAGCACTTCGGACCCGGATGCTGCTCCCAGACTCGCCAATGGCGGGCCCCCGGCGATGTTCGGGGGACCCTCTGCGGTGCGCGCAGTTTCGCTTGCGATCAGTCCCACCACTGCGAGGGCGCCCGCTGCCATCGGTAGCGTGGTGGACGCGCCAGGAGCGCCCGTCCGCACAGCCTCGACCGAAACTGCGATCCCTGCGCCTCGGGGCGCTTGCACTTGTAACGCAGCGGGCACTCAAGCAGCGGAGTCAACTCCAGGCCTCGTCGGCTCCGCCGCGGGCTCCTCGGGTGAAGGCGTCGCCGCAGCCGCAGCCATTCCAGCGCGGCCCCGACGCCTCTCGTGCGATCGGATCCAGGGCCTCGCCGCGTCGATCCCTGCTCGCGCTCGCGAGCGCCTGCTGGCCGACCCTCGTGGTCAGAGCTCTTCTCCGTCACCACTGGTAGGCATGCGCCCTTCCAGCGATGCTGTTACGGCCCCGCAGGGAGGGGTTCGTGCCGCCGGTGGGAAGTCAGGAGCGGGCTCGTCCACGGCGGCCGCGACGCCCCGGGATGCGGTCCCTGCGTTCTGCTCTGTCCGAGGGGCCGCTTTCGCCACGGGCTCCTCGGGCGAATGCGCCGCCGCAGCCGTTGCCACGCCAGCGCGGCCCCGACGCCTCTCGTGCGATCGGATCCAGGGCCTCGCCGCGTCGATCCCTGCTCGCGCTCGCGAGCGCCTGCGGGCCGACCCTCGTGGTCTGAGCCCTTCTCCGTCACCACTGGTAGGCATGCGCCCCTCCAGCGATGCTGTTACGGCCCCGCAGGGAGGGGTTCGTGCCGCCGGTGGGACGTCAGGAGCGGGCTCGTCCGCGGCGGCCGCGACGCCCCGGGATGCGGTCCCTGCGTTCCGCTCTGTCCGAGGGGCCGCTTTCGCCGCGGGCTCCTCGGATGAAGGCGTCGCCGCAGTCACTGCCACTCCAACGCGGCCCCGACGCCGCTCGGCCTCCACCAACAGCGCTGCCGCACTCCCCGCCTTCAGGCTCCGACGAGTTCGTCGGGTCCGCACTCGGCGTGGAGGACGGCGGGGTCGTCGGGCCGTCGATGGTAGCTGCCGTGCCGCTCACGCTCCAGCCCATGCTGGTGCAGCTGCCTCGTCTACGGACGCCCTTTCTGGTGCTTCAGAGGCCGCTTCTGGGGCCCCTGTCCAAGGGAGCCGCCGCTCGCGCTTCAATCGGAGCGTGCGCGAGGAAGCGGCAGCAATGTTGCGCTTCGGAAGTGCACCGCCCGTTGCCGTGCCTCCTGCGGCTGGAGCCCCGCCACGGTTTTCAGCTTCAGCCGAAGCTGCGGGGGCCCCGTCGGTAGGCATGTGCTCTGCCGGCGATGCTGGTGCGGCCCCGCAGGAAGGGGCTCGTGCCGCCGACGGGGTCACCGCGGAGGGGGGTGCACGCGCCGCCCAGGCCAGCGGCTACCAAGGCGGAGCCCCCGACGAGCCTCCTCGGCTCCAAGCTGTCGGTGGCCCTGCCATGGACCAAGAGGGCTCCGGGCAGCCCCGAGCCGGCCCCGCCGACCAAGGTGCCTCTTACCCCCAATCTGTTGGAGCCGCCCACGTCGGGCGGGTCGAACGGGGTGCTGGATGTGCTCGGCCGCCGCCGCCGGGGAGGTCTCATCCCGCGGCCGCCGCCCGCCGCTTCTGGACCGAGCGAGGTCGCGATGGTAGGGATGCGCCGGTGCAGCGCGGCTGTTTCGGCGCCGCTGGGCCCCGTGCGTGCCGCCATGGTGATTCTCGCTCGCTCCCAGGCGCTTCCCCCGCTCCTCCTGGCCATCCTGGTCCCAGCGTGGGCGTCGGGGCGCGCCCTGCGCCCTTCGCGCCTTGCCCTTTTCCCAGCACATCCCGTGCCAGCACTGGCACTGGCAGGTCTGCGCCTTTCGTGGCCGATCTGTCCGCCTTGCTGCGCCTGTTTCCAGGCGCCAGCATCGACGTCACCCACTGGGCCGCTGCTCTTGCCCAGGTCGGGATGGGGACTCGATGCTCCCTTGCCGCTTTTACCCGCACATCTTTCTGCGCGCTGGAATGGGACGACTCGTACTTGTCGGGGTCGGCTCCCCGCGATCCTTGGCCGTGCCCTCCCTCGCCGCCTCTTCCGCCGCCACCTGGTCACCTTACGGGTCGCGCGCGGGAGCGCTGGCGTGTGAGGCGCGCCGCCCGCACGTTGTCGCAGCATGCTGTCGTTGCGCTCAACTGGCTCACCTTGGGTCATCCCAGCTTCGCTCCCGCCGAAGCTCGGGTGCGGGAAACGGTCACACCCTGCCAGGAGGGAGTTCGCAGTCGCCTCGAGCGTCTGTGTCGGATCGCAGTTCGCCTTGCCCGTGGTGGCAAGAGCGACCTTGGTCGGGCTTTCGCCAAGTTCGACTCCACCGAAGTCTCGCTCCATGGCCTGGCTACCCATGTTGCAGCTCTTGAGGCTTCGTTCACCTCTTCCTCACAAGTGCCCGCCCCCATGCGGCAACTCCCCGTCAGCGCGACGCCCCTGGCAAGCTCGTTGGCGGCCGCGGCAGGCTGGGACTCCACCCAGGCTGAGCCTTTCGACCTTCGGGTCCAGGCGTCCCGCATCAAGTGGGATTACTCTCCTACGTTTGATCCCACTCCGTACTTGTCCGACGATCTGGTACGTTCCGCCTTTCATGACCCCGACGTCATGCGGCTACCAGAGGACGAGTGGCCTTCGGGCTTTTCGGGTGCTCGTGTGCACATGGACCGCGAGCAGCTGTGGGAGCTCCTGCGCAAGTGGGACTCTTGTGGCGCCCTGTATCTGACTCCCTCCGACAACCTCGCCTGGGACGAGGCTTGTGGAGCGTTCAGGGTCCCGAAGGACGAGGCTCATGACCGTCTCATCCTGAATCCGACGGTAGTAAACAGTCGTTGCAGCAGCGTGTCCTCCAGCACTCAGCGCCTCGGCCAGGGTTTCCTCCTGTGCCGCCTGGGGCTCGCGCCCGGGGAATGGCTGGTGGTTTCGTGTGACGACCTGCGCGAGTTCTACTACACGTTCAAGGTCCCGCCCGCTCGTGCACGCCGCAACGCCCTCCGCGTCAAGCTACCCAGCTCGCGGTTCAGAGGCTTCAACGCGTGGCGGGCAGACCTTGAGGGGTTGGACGTTTCTCCCTGCCTTAATGCGCTGGCCATGGGTGACAACATGGCAGTGGAGATCGCCAACTCCGCACACGAGGGCGTGCTGCGCAGCTTCGGCGCGCTCCGGCCTTCCGAGCAGGCTGTGCATCGCCTGCCGTTCCCTCGGGGGCCGTACGTCGAGATGTTAAACATCGACGACCACACGGGCTTTCAGAAGCTCTCGTGGCGCGGGAGCGCCCCGCGCCCCGACGACCCGACACGCCGCGACAGGGAGGTCTTTGCTGCGTGCGATCGCGGCTACCCCCAGGTGGGTCTCATTCAGCACCCCGGGAAGAGAGCCAGGGGTCGGCGCCGAGGTGGAGGGCAGGATCGGCATAGTGTGTGCTCCCCTGGTTCGCACTGTGGCCCTTTGCCGCTTGACTCTGATTCAGGTGTTCCTCGGTCGCTCGACCCGGGCGTTGTTGAGCTCGCTCGTGGGTTGTTGGGTGCAGGTGTTTTTGTATCGACGTCCCATCCTGTCGATATTCACTCACATCTACACCTTCATCACGACACTTCCCGACGACGGGCTTGAGTATGAGCTCCCGTCTTCGGTTCGCGACGAATTGCAAGCCTGCACCTACCTTGCCTTCGTTGCGATGACCGACCTTCGGGCGACGCCTTGCCCTGAAGTGTTCGGCACGGATGCCTCCCTCGGCTGGGGCGGTGTTGTCCGCAGCGACATCAGTTCGCACCTGTCACAAGAATTGTGGCGGCGCTCCGAGCACGGCGGCTGGCATACTCGTCTCCACGACCGCCACTTGCTCATGGTTCTGAGCCGCGGGGAACCTTTAGGCCCCGAGCTGACCCAGATACACCGCGAGGTGGGGCTTCCCTCCCTCGAGCTCCCCATCGCACCGCGCTGGGTCAGTGAGCTGTCGGAGGCGCTGCGTTTCCGTTTGGCCTACAAGTGGGAATTCCGCACGCCCCGCCACATCAATATCCTGGAGACCACCGTGTTCAAGAGTCTGTGCAAGTACTGTTGCATCCGCAACCCTGACTCACGGATCCCTGTTCTCTTGGATTCCCAAGTGGCACTAGGCGCGGCCGCCCACGGTCGGAGCAGCAGCCCTGGCCTTTCGCACGTGTTGAGCACCTGCTTGCCCTACATTTTGGGGGGCGGGCTCTACATGGGCGGGCTCTACGTCCCGACCGACGTCCACCGAGCGGACGACCCCACGCGCAATCGCCCTGTTCGCCCCCCCTCGCGTGTCGAGCCTGCTTGGTTGCTTGACATAGACGAGGGTCGCTTTGAGCGATTCGACATGATAGCGGCCGCCGACGCCGCCTCCGCGTGCCCGACTTGTCTGTGGGGCCGGTTCGTGCTGCAAGTTCTGGCTCGCAGCCCCGCCGCGGGCGCCCGCTCGGGCACCCCGAGGATCGCCACGTGGGAGCGCCAGCCCGGGTCGACAGGGGCGACGCGACGGCCTCCGCCGAGGCCCGCGACGCATATGAAAGCGCCGCGCCGCGCAGGGGGGCTCCTGTCTCCGTCAAGGTGCCCTCGAGCGCGGCGGCGGTGAGCTTCTCCGCGTCGCGCTGCACTCGCGCCCGTGACAGCCTGCCGGCCGCCCCTCGGGTACCAAACCCCTCGCCGTCCCCGCCGGTAGGCATGCGCCCCTCCAGCGATGCTGTTGCGGCCCCGCAGGGAGGGGTTCGTGCCGCCGGTGGAGGGCCAGGAGAGGGCGCGCCCGAGCGGAGGTCACGCGCCAAGAGCGACGCAATCGCCGCTGCTCGACCTGGTACGCCCAAGGGGGACGCTCACCCCGTCTCGCTTCTGTCGGAGGCGAACGGCTCGGCTCCAGCTTCGTTGGGGGGTCTTCTGGGTCGTCCGTCCGTCACGATTCAGACTCGCCACCGCCAAGATCGTGCCGCCAAACTTGTTGCCGCGCTCGATTTGCTCCACCTGGAGCGCGGTGCGACCACTGATCGCGTGAACGCTCAGTTTCGACGGATGGGTTGGGCCTGCCATCCCGACCGCGATAAGTCGATCGAGGCCAGCAGGAAATGGCGTGCTCTCTGTGACGCCAAAGCCTTCCTCCTCGGGCCTGGGCGCGATGTTACCGGCCCCGATGCCCCGGCCTCTGGCGGCGCTACTCGCCGTGCTTTGGGCAGAGGGCTCTTGGCGGCGGGAAGGCGTGACGACGCGAACCGCTCGCGCGGGGTCGCCACTCGGGATTCGGCTCTCGACGCCTCCCTCGGTGCTCGCCTCCGCGGCATGCCGGGGGAGCGTCGGAGCGCCCCTGGCGCGTCTCCAGACGCAGAGCCGAGCGCGGTCGCTAGCTGCAGCGACCCAGGGTCGCGGGCTGCGCCACGTTGTACGGTGCAGACCCCCGCGATGCCTACTGCCGCCATGCGACGCGCGCAAGCTCGCCCGGAGGCCGACCTGGGGGCCGCCCGTACCGCGGCCGCGGTGCTCCCGCCCTTTCGAGCCAGCACCCTGCCCCCCCTGCCAGGGTGCCGCGCCGACGCCCATAGCGTCGCGCCGCGCGCCAGCTCTGCACCTGCCCTGCTGGCCGGGCGCTCGCTGGGCGCAGCGGCTATGCTGCGTGCTACCCGCGAGCGGGCTGCCAGTGCGGCCACCGCCGGGGCGGCACAACACAGGGCCGTGCTTCCGTGGGGCCACAGCGCAGAGCGCAGCGAGGTGTCGCTGGCTCCCAGCTTTGCCGACTCCTGCTGCGCCGGCCAGCGTGCCGACTCTTGCGCCGCCCAGCTCACCGCGTCCCGCGGCGACCAGCTCACTGACTTGCAGCCCTCCCAGCTCACCGACTCCCGCACCGACCAGCTCGCCGACTCCCGCGCCGACCAGATCGCCGACTCGCGTGCCGAGGGGCTCGCCGACGCCCGCACCGACCAGCTCGCTGACGCCTTCACCCGTTCCGACTCCCGTGCCGATCCTCTCACCGGATTAGCATTGCGCACCAGCCGGGTCGTTGGCCCGACGGCCACGGTTGCGAGGCGCGTGCGTGACGAACGGCGCGCTCTGGCGCGGTTCCGTGCCTCGGTCGATGTTCTCGACGCCGCTCTTACCGAAGTTGAATTCGGTCGAGGCGCGGAGGCTTGGGGTCCAAGTGCAGGAGAGCTGGCTGAGCTTTTGCAGACGACACTGGCCGAGCTCGAGCGCCAGAAGGCTGCGTTGCGCATCGCCCGCTCTCGCACTGCCGAGTGCGTCAGAGGGTCCGCTTCCGCCTCGGGCTTTTCGGGTGGAGGCGCCGCCGCAGCCGCTGCCGGCGCACCCCCGAGAGCTCCCGCCACGGCTGGTAGCGCTACTTTTGCAGCTCAAGCGAAGGAGCGTGCGGATAAGCACACGGCTAGCTATCGCGACGTGGTCGAGGCTAGGGCTCATTCGGGCGCCCAGGCGTCGCATCCGCGCGAGCGCCGTGGCGTCGGGCGCCCGTGCTCTGCGGCGCCCGTCACGCCACGGACCGCCATTAGTTGCGATGAGCGCTCCCGCTCCGCAGCACCTGCCGCCACCCGCTCGGCTGCGTTTTCCGAGACGCTGTGCGCTGTTGACCGCAGGCGGCGCGAGCACTCCCCAGGACTCAGGCCTCTGATCCTGGACGGCACGGACCGCCAGCCGGAAGCCGCGCCGAGCACCGGCGAGGTCGTCGAGGCCCCCCGCGCCGAGCAACGCGGCCGCACCTCGCGTCGCAAGCGCAGGCGTGTTCGGGCTTCCGCCGGAGCGGCAGCTACCACTCCTGCCAATCCCTCTGGTCAAGAGCCGCCCGCGTCAGCCTTCGTGGCAGGGCGCCAGGACTGGCCTGCCTCTCTGGAGCCTGCAGTTCCCGAGGGGGCTTCCGAGGCCCTCGGGGTGAAGGTGGAGAGCCACTCTCGGCGCGTCCCCTCTTGCGGCGACCAGCGCACTCGTTCGCTTAAGGCGTTTGACGTGTGGTGCGCCGAGCACACAGGAGTGGCACTTGCCACATGGGCTCGCAGCGGCATCTTGCTCGGGAGAGCGCTCGCGACCTTCGGCGTGTGGTTGTACGATGCTGGCTTCCCCCGCCTCGTCCTCGTGAATGCGATCCGGGGAGCACAGGCCCTTCAGCCCCACTGGAGGGGCTTCCTCACCGAGGCGTGGGATGTGGCGGAGCGGTGGATCCCTTCCAAGCCTCCCTGCCCCCTCCCACCGCTACCGCGTGCTCTGCTGCGCGCCATGGTAGCGTTGTGCCTCGCATGGGACTGGCCGGATATGGCCACCCTGCTGCTTGCCGGGTTCACTATGTCCGTGAGGCCTGGTGAGTTGGCAACCGCCCGCCGGAGCGACCTCACTCTGCCCATTGACCGCCGTGAGTCCTCGGGCGACGCTTTGCTGAGCATCTCTGTTCCGGAGGCCCGGGGGTCTGGCGGAGAGCGTCAACACGCTCGGTGCTCCGATCGTGCAGTGGTCAGGATGATGGAGCTGGTCTTTAGAGATTTGAGTCCCACCGATCCCCTATTGACCTTCGGTCAAAGCGGCTTCCGCACTCGGTGGCTCGATCTTCTTTCGGCGCTGGGCGTCCCGCTCGCCAGAGCGCCATCGGGGTTCGATCTGTCCCCTGCGCTGCGCTTCAGAACCGATATTTCGGACGGCATTAATCGCGTCTTCTGGCGTGATCGCTGGCGGCTAGCTTCCAGTACAGAGCGCTATCTCCACGATGCTGCCGCCTCTGCAGTCCTCCCATCATTGGCTGAAGCCGCTCGGGACCGCGTTTCTTACCTCGCCGAAGCAAGCGACCTCCTCGTCGCATCCTTTCTGAATGTTGGCCCAGCTGTGTGGCCCATTCAGCTCGCGGCCGCCCGCCGAAACCTTGTCACTTCGCAAGGGCTTTGAGCCTGGGTATGGCTGCTGCGGCCTCCCTTGGCCGCCCGGGTGCCCTCGTTGGACGAGGCCGCCTGAGAGCGTCGCACGGCCCGCCCGCGTAGGCCTGTCCCGCTTTACGGGCCGCCGCGGGCGCGCGCCGCGCGTTCGCCCTGAGACGACTGCTCACTTGCGCAGCGTGCGGGGATGCTCCTTCTTATCCCCATCGCGCCCGCTGATTGCAGTCGTCTGCAGCTTCTCGGCCCCCTCCCTCTCTCCTCCCTCCTTCTTCGAAGGCTGACCTGCGGCGCTGCTGCGGCCTCCCTTGGCCGCCCGGGTGCCCTCGTTGGACGAGGCCGCCTGAGAGCGTCGCACGGCCCGCCCGCGTAGGCCTGTCCCGCTTTACGGGCCGCCGCGGGCGCGCGCCGCGCGTTCGCCCTGAGACGACTGCTCACTTGCGCAGCGTGCGGGGATCCTCTTCCTTCCCCACCCTCCCCTTCCCACCGAAACAGCTGTCTGCCATCCTGGTGATTTTCTCCTCGACTTCGGCCTCAGGGCCCGGCCCTGGGCCCCGCGGCAATCCGCCAGCTGATCTGGAACGATGCCGCAGATTGCAAAACACATCGACGGATGCCTGGGTTTCTTCCGTCGTCGTCCTCGTCGTCGTTGTCGTCGTCGTCGTCATTCTCATCCTCGTCGTCGTCCTCGTCCTCGTCCTCGTCGTCGTCGTCGTCGTCGTCGTCGTCGTCAACGTAGTCGTCCTCTTACTTCCCCACACTCCCCTCGCCCATCGAAACAGCTGTCTGCTATTCTGGGTGATTTTCTCATCGGCTTCGGTCTCAGGGCCCACCCCTGGGTCCCGCGGCAATCCGCCAGCTGATCTGGAACGATGCCGTAGATTGCAAAACACATCGACGGATGCCTGGGTTTCTTCCGTCATCATCATCGTCCTCGTCGTCGTCGTTCTCGTCCTCGTCCTCGTTGTCGTCGTCTTCGTCGTCGGGGTTTCCTTCCTGTCCCCCGCCGCTGACGGTGCCGGCGCCGCAGGGCATGCTGATCGGGCGCTCCAGCGACGGGGGAGACGAGGCCCCGCACCGACGGCCGCTGCCTCGCAGCCTTCGCGGCGGCGCAGGGCGGCGGTGGCAGAAGGTGACGGAGGGTCACGGTGGCGGTGGGGGCGACTGGTCGCGGAGTCGACGGACGCGCCGCTCCAAGGCCACTCCTCGCCAAGTCGTGGGGCGGCGGAGGCGGCAGAGACGGCGGCGGCGGCGGCCACGGCGGCGGTGGCGAGGGCACTGACAGTCGAAGGTGGGCTTCACCACAAAGGTTTCGGGGCCGGGTCGGGGGTCGGGTTCCCTGTCCCAGCGGTTGGGGCCCGACCCGGTCCTCCATCACAGGAGCACCCGTGTCCCGATCGGCACTCGGTGAGCCGCGTGGCGGCTTGGAAGCCAACGTGGGCAGGTCATTCCACGCACGATTCGATTGGCTTGGTGTTTCGTGCCGATGTTCGCGTGCAGCACCGACGCGTTTGTCTGTTTGTGGCTGCAACTGGGCAATACGAAGAAACGCTGCCATTTGGAACCGTTATGATTTCTTGTAAGATCTGCAAGGCAAACAGGCGACCATCGCACATATGAAAGCATTATATAAAGCGTAGGTAAAGGAAAGAGACTGCGAAAGAGATCCATACGTGGCGCAACCTTTTCCATTTTGTGAGAACGACGCAGTTGCAAGGGCGCGCAGCAACGCCCAAACAAGCAACTGCAATCAGGGTGGATCATGCGCTTTGGAATGAAGCGCGAGACGGGCTGTCATGGCTCCGCCCCCCCGCCCTACAGGGCGCTTACTGTGGGAGCGAGCATCGAGTTGGCAACGGGCGGGGGGGGGTGGCATCGCCCGCCAGGGCCCGCTCCTGTCCCCCCACTCTGCGGGCCCCTGCCCGCTGGAGCGCTGTTCTCGCAAGGGCGGCCCCTCGCGCCGACAGCCGACAGAGAACACCCCTGGCCGCTCCCCTCAAGGGTGCTGAAACCAGCGCACCGCTTGAGACATCCTCGCAATCTGCTCTGCAAGCAAAGGATGCTGGGCATGACAACGACCAAACCGCTTGAGACATCCCCACAAACTGGCCGCGAACGGGCCCGTGAAAACACAATTGGGGGCTCCCCTTAGGGGTGCTGAAACCAGCGCCCCGTCTGAGACATCCTCAGAATCTGTCCTGAAAGCAAAAAGGATGTTGGGCATGGCAACGAGCAAACCGCCTGAGACATCCCCGCAAACTGGCCGCGAACGGGCCCCTGAAAACACCCCTGGCGGCCACCTTTAGGGGTGCTGAGACCAGCGCCCCGCCTGAGACATCCTCAGAATCTGCTCTGAAAGCCAAGGACGTTGGGCATGAACACGACCAAACCGCTTGAGACATTCCCAAACACTTGCCGCGAACGGGCCCGTGCAACACCCCTGGCGGCCCCCCTCGGGGTGCTGAAACCAGCGCCCCGCCTGAGACATCCTCAAACTCTGCTCTGAACGCCCAGGATGTTGGGCATGACAGCGAGCAAACCGCTTGAGACATCCCCACAATCTGGCCGCGAACGGGCCCGTGCAATCACCCCTGGCGGCCCCCTCGGGGTGCTGAAACCAGCGCACCGCCTGAGACATCTTCAAAATCTGCTCAGCAAGCCAAGGATGTTGGGCATGAAAGCGAGCAAACCGCTTAAGACATCCCCACCAATTGGCCGCGAACGGGCCCGTGCAAACACCCCTGGCGGCCCCCCCTGGGGTGCTGAAACCAGCGCCCCGCCTGAGACATCTTCACAATCTGCTCTGAAAACAAAGGATGTTGGGTACGAAAACAAGCACACCGCCTGAGACATCCCCGCAAGCTGTCCGCGAACGGGCCCGTGCAAACACCCCTGGCGGCTCCCCTAGGGGTGCTGAAACCAGCGCCCCGCCCGAGACATCTTCACAGTCTGCTCTGAAAGCCAAGGGTGTTGGGCATGACAACGAGCAAACCGCCTGAGACATCCCCACAAGCTGTCCGCGAACGGGCCCGTGCAAACACCCTTGGCGGCGCCCCTTAGGGGTATTGAAACCAGCGCCCCGCCTGAGACCCGCCTGAAATGAGTATGTCTGTGTATGAGCAAGCTTGTGTATGTGTACGTCTGGGTATGAGTAAGTCTGGGTATGAGTAGGTCTCAGTATGAGTAAGTCTGTGTGTGAGTAAGCCTGGACACGAGTAAGTCTCGTGTGAGGAGACGAGAAGAGGAGGGGACGAGAAGAGGAAGGAGGAGGAGGAGGAGTAGGAGGCGTCCAACATAAAACATGATATGCACATACGGGGGGCTCCACGCAGTGAGTCATTGTTGTTTTTTGCACCGTAGTGGAGTATGGTTTGAGTATGTTTAAGTGTTCATCCAAAATCCCCTTGTAGGGAGACAGGCCCGACCTCATGGTAGTTGCCCAGGACCCAGGGCTTGGCTGTTGCGTGCACTTCTGTTCTTGCCCTCGCTCTTGTGTTCGCGTGCCAGTGGCCCGCCCTGCGCCGCCCCCGCTGCAGTCAGTTCGGCGCTCTCGGCGCTTGTGCTGATGGGGCGGAGCGAAACCGTCGGCGCGCAAGACAGGCGTTCGAGATGCCTGGGGCGAATAGCTTCGGAGGGGGATTAGCGCAGTTACTTCGCGTGCCCCGCACTCCGCCTCACTGTTCCAGCGGCTGGCGAGCTAGACGCATTTTGCAAAGTCTTAACATGTTGCAGCTCTTCAGTCGGAGGCTGCCTGTGGGTGCGGATATTACAGACTGTTACGCGCACCCAGTGGTCGCCAATGAAGATCGATGGGCTCTTGACGGAAAGGGCGTTTCGCTGTTTCCGGCTTCCCAGGACCCTTCTGGGCCCCAGCACCGTCACAAGAGGACACAACACAGAGTGAACAAGTGGTCCCAAGGGAATGCTCAGGGTATCCATCGGAGGTTGTCAGAGGTGTCTCTGGGCCTCGCGATGGGTGCTCTGGAGACAACGGAGAATACCTGGGGCTTGGGGCAGTGTTACCCGAATCCAGGACCCAGGTCCCTGAGGACCTGTTTCACATCATGTCAAAATGGAGATCTCCCTCTTCCCAGCGATCGGGCTATCGTAGATTTTTGTTCGAAGCGTTTGAAAAAGCGGTTCGATCGATCTGCGATGAAGGGCATTTTTGTGAGAATCATGCCTCGAGACTTGCGATCGAGAGGGGGGGGACACGGCAGATGGCGAATGGAAGGCAGGCCAATGCGGAGGGGTGGGTGAGGCATTGGCATTAGAATTTGGATTTGCCGTGGTGCGCTTAGGACCTTCCGCCCCAGCACGACAGGCGTGACGGTAGAGGGAAACAATTACTGAACACTCCCCCTCCCCCCCCAAACTCAATGTTGGCACGCGCGGGGGAGATTGCGGTCGAAGTGCATCTCATCAGACCCACCACCAACGTTGAACATTGGGGGGGGGGGGAGGCGTTGACGGATGAATGTGGCATGTGTTCGCTAGTTTGTTCCGAGGCCTGGATTGAGCTGCTCTGGCGCCTCAACCTCACGCCGACACGGAGGGAGGGTGGGTCGTTGCGCTCACCTCTCCCCGCTCGGCACGCGTGCGTCCTCGGCTCTGTCGTGTCCCACGTGGCACCACTCTGCTGGCACACCTGGACCTGCCCTGCTGTGCTGCGTCTGCTCTCCCCGCCTTCCTGTCCTGCTCTTGCTCCTCTGGCTCCTCCTTTCCCTGCACCCTTTCTCCACGAAGTGAACCCAGCTAGGCCATGTTAGATTCTTGAATGCAGCTCAGCTGTAAAGTCGAGGGGGAGTAGCACCGATTTGGCCCGAGAGCTCAATCGATCGATCCTTTTCCCGCTGCGCTGCGCCAGCGCCGGAGCGGACCCCGTTGCGTCCGCCACGCCGTCGCCTGGCGCCCACCACCCGAGGCAAGCGAGGAGCAGGCCGCGCCCACCCAGCCGGCACCCTGCCCCCTCAACGGGTAGCTTGAGCAGATCGTTCCACACATGGGCGTGGCTGGCTCGCGAGCCCGTTTCCGAGTCGCAGGGTCGCAGAGGCCCGGCACCCTGCCTCTCGTCGCCAGCCTCCCGCCTGTGCTGCCTCTTCTCTGCGACCACTGGCCGGTTGGCCCTGCCCCTGCGGGTCCAGTCGGCGCTGTGCACGGCCTCGGACACCCCCGCCGGGGTTCCTTCGGCTGCAGACATGCTTCGGATGCTGGGCCCCGGCCGGTGTCTCGGGAGTCCGACCTGCGGGGGTGCGACTGCCTCTCCTGCTGCGCCTCAAGGTTCGGGCTCGGGGTGGGCCTGGCCAGGATCGCTGCGAGTGCCTTGTGGGTGCCCTCCCTTGCTTTTCTCCCCACGGCGGGCCCTCAATGGTTCAGGGCTCACACGATGAATGATTTCCCTCGACGGCTTCTGCCTGGCCGGAAAGTCCAGTGCCACTCATGTTTGCCAGACGCGGCATCGCCCTTGGCCCTCCTCCTGGCCCCCCCCTCCTCAGGAGCAACGATAGGGGGGATGGGCACAGGGGAGGCGCAAGGACCCCTCATCGCTTATCGATCGCCGATAGAGGTCTGAAAGCCCCACCCCGCCCGGGAACATGCTGAGTTGCGATCGAGGGCATATCGCCGATGTATCGCCGATTCCATGTCGATGCTTCCTCCCCTATGCCAGTCCCCCTTTATCGTTGCCCCTCACCTCGTCTCCCCCCGCGCCACCCTTTGCCGCGGCCAGCGCGAGTTTTCCGCGCGGTCCGGCGAGCTGACGCTCGCGACCGAGTCCGAGAGCGAGGCTGCGCCGCAGCCTGCGCGAGCCCGTTCCTTCGGTAGCAACTCATGGGAGCCGGGGATAACCTTTTAATTCCGTCTTTGGCGTCGATTGGCGTTTGGGAGTCGATGAGTTAGCGCGCCGAGTGAATTCTGCTAGCGTCGATTCGAGTCGATGTAGCGTCGACTAGCGTCGATTCGCAAGAGCCGACAAGATGGTATGGGAGGATCCCACGCCTGGCATCGCTCGGACGTGTGCATTTTTTTCTCGGCGAGGGCGATCGAGGAGCATCCTTGATCATTTGGCGAAAAAAACACCCACGAAACCGAAAAAAACACAGGGAATGGACGTCCGAGCGATGGCCAGCACGAGTTGCCGCCTAGCGTTCCGAGGAGGCGCGCTGCTGTCGGCCCCGGGCCCCCAGGACGCGTGTGTGCCCGCTGCCCCTGGGGGTCTGGTCACAGTCTCTGTCGGCGGCTCCAAGGTGGGGCCCCGAGGGCTGGGGCCCTGGGGCCGAGGCGCCTCAGACAAGGTATAACTCCACCCTATAGGATCCCTTCCCCCCAAGTCCTGGCGATTCCATTGCTTCGAGCCGGGCGTGTTCGCTCCATTGCGGGCCCGGGGGCCCTCACACAGCGATCCGACATGAGAAACCACGCGCAGAATTGATGGGGTCCAGGGGTTTGGTCGTGCTTGTCTGCGATGTTGCGATTCTTACGTAACGTCGGATTTCCGGTCGAATCTTTAGGACACCATCCCTCAGGACCCCATCTTTGAGCCATCGGGTTTTCGAGCGGTGCCGCCGCAGGGCCCCGGTACCAGCAAGAGCCAGCCCGGGGCGAAAGAGTGCCCCCCCGTTTGCGGTCGAGAGGTCCGGATCAGCGCCACCGAGATGGGTCCCCAGTGACGGGTGCGTTTGGCAGCGCGCATGCGTGGCAGGAAAGCGGCATGGAAACCATTTTCGCGCATGGCGCGGCGCAGGAAAGTGAGGGAGGAAGGGAGGGAGGGAAGAGAATGCGGGCGGATGATGAGGGAGTCAGGATGTGGAGGGTGGAGGAGAGAATATGAGGAGGGGATAGGAGGAGGTAGGATGTGGACGGACAGGGTGATAGCGGTCGGAGAGAGGATTGATCACAAGGGAGGAAGGGAGGGAGGGAGGGAGGGAGGAATAGAACGGAGTGGAATGAAGGAGGAGGAGGAGGAGGAAGAGGAGGAGGAGAGGAGGAGGAGGAGGAGGAGGAGGAGGCGAAGGGAGTCAGAATGAGCAGGAGGAGGAGTAGGAGGAGGAGGGGGGGAGGGGGAGGAGGAGGGGGGAGGAGGAGAGGAGGAGGAGGAGGAGGAGGAGGAGGGAGGGAGGAGGAGGAGGAGGAGGCATGACGGGAGGGAGGGAGGGACAATGGACGATTTGGAGGGATGAGGAAGGAAGGGAGGTAGGGAGGAAGGGGGACGAATGAGGAGCAGGAACGAGTCATGATGACGAGAGGGGATAAGGAAGGAGGAGACCGATAAGGAGGAGGAGAAGGAGGAGGGGGAGGAGGGCGAATGGGAAAGGGTGGAGGAAATTGTGCACTTCGCGCGACAGGGGAATCGTTACGTGGGCCCGCAGCCCCGTTGGCGGGCACAGCCCGCCGCCGAGCCTCATGAGCAACATTCGACGGAACAGCGCGCCATAGCACAAGACGGGAATCTGCGAGGGGAGAGGCTTGAGCTGAGGTGGGGTGGGCTCTTGGGAGACCTTGTCATTGTGCGCCCCTCTATGCCCTCGCGGGGCCCTCCACCTTACCGCCCTTCGCTGCCCTTCCACGTGTTCGCACGTGTGCGTTCCTCTTTGCCAGCCCGCGCGCTTTCCCGCGCTGCGATCGTTGGAGCAGCGCCGGTGCAGCGTCAACGGAGGAGGCATGGCGGCGGGAGCGTGGAGGAGATTGGAGGGTGGAGGGCGAACGGTGGGAAGGGGATCGCAGGACGAGGCAGGAGGAGGCAGGAGGAGGCACGGGGAGGCAGGAGGAGGAGGAGGAGGAGGAGGAGGAGGAGGAGGAGGACCAGGGTACACTTAAGTCGGGCGTGTCCCCCTACAGGGGGATTTTCGACGAAAAATACAACATACCCCCAAAATACACCAAAAAGGTAAAAAACATATTCAAATTATTCACTGCGTGGGGATCCCCATATGTGCATCTCCTTGCTGGCGCTCCCTTGGTGGTGGGACTCGGTGAGGACGAATCTGGATTTAAGTGTGACTGAGCTGCCTCTCTCTCTCTCTCTGCTCTCTCTGTCTCTCTCTCTCTCTCTGCCCTCTCTCTGTCTCTGCCTCTCTTTCCCTGCTCTCTCTCTCTCTCTGCCTCTCTCTCTGCCTCTCTCTCTCTGCTCTCTCTCTCTCTCTGCCTCTCTCTCTGTGCCTCTCTCTCTCTGCCTCTATCTCTGCCTCTCTCTCTCTCTCTCTCTCTCTCCTCTCTCTCTTCTCTCTATTCTCTCTCTGCTCTCTCCTCTCTCTCTCACTCTCCCTCTCTCTCTCTCTCGCTCTCTCTCTTCTCTTCTCTTCTCTTCTCTTCTCTTCTCTCTCTCTATATCTCTCTCTCTCTCTCTTTCTCTCTCTATCTCTCTCTCTCTCTCTCTTCCCTCGCTCTCTCTCTCTCTCTCTCTCTCTCTCTCTCTCTCTTTCGCTCTCTCGCTCTCTCTTGCTCTCTCTCGCTCTCTGTCGCTCTCTCTCGCTCTCTCTCTCTCTCTCTCGCTCTCACTCGCTCTCTCTCGCTCTCTCTCGCTCTCCCTCGCTCTCTCCCGCTCTCTCTCTCTCTCTCTCTCTCTGCTCTCTCTCTCTCTCTCGTCTCTCGCTCTCTCTCTCTCTCTCTATCTCTCTCTTCTCTTCTCTTCGCTTCTCTTCTCTCTCTCTCTCTCTCTCTCTCTCTTCTCTCTCTCTCTACTCTCTCTCTCTCTCTCTCTCTCTCTCTCTCTCTTCTATCTCTATCTCTCTCTCTCTCTCTCTTCTCTCTTCTCTCTTCTCTCTTCTCTCTCTCTCTCTTCTCTCTTCTCTCTTTCTCTCGCCTGTCTCCTCTCTCAACTCCCCCCCTCTCTCTCTCTCTCCGCTCTCTCTCTCTCTCTCTCCTCTCCCTCTCTCTCGCTTCCTCTCTCTCTCTCTCTTGCTCTCTCTCTCTCTCTCTCTCTTTCTCTCCTCTCTCTCTCTCTCTATCTTCCTCTCTCTCTCTCTCTCTTCCTCGCTCTCTCTCTCTCTCTCTCGCTCGCTCGCTCGCTCGCTCGCTCTCTCTCTCTCTCTCTCTCGCTCTCTCCCGCTCTCTCTCTCTCTCTCTCTCTCTCTCTCTCTCTCCTCTCTGCTCTCTTCGCTACTGGCTTCTGACGGAGTCTGGGTTAGGTGAGCCTGAGTGTGGGTGAGTCTGAGTATGGGTACGTCTGTGTGTGCCTGACTCTGAAGAAATGAATCTGAGTGTGAGTGAGCTTGTGTATGAGTGAGTCTGGGTGCGAGTCTGAATCCCAATGGTGCCCCTGGCAGTGTCTGGCGACTAGGAGGCCCGGGTCGACTCCTCTTTGGGAAGCCAAAATGCTGCCCCTGGCAGCGTTTGGTGACTATGAAGCCCCTGGTGGACCCCCCCTGGGGCTCCCAAATGATGCCCCTGGCAGCGTTTTGTGACCATGAGGCTCTCAAGAGATACATGTTGGGGACGCCAAGCGGCAATTCTAGCTGAGGCGTCCCACCAAAATCGGCGCGAACGGGCTCGTGAGATCAGCCAGGGTGGCTCCCCCTTGGGGCTCCCAAATGATGCCCCTGGCAGCGTTTTGTGACCATGAGGCTCTCAAGAGATACATGTTGGGGAGGCCAAACGGCAATTCTAGCTGAGCGTCCCACCAAAATCGGCGCGAACGGGCTCGTGAGATCAGCCAGGGTGGCTCCCCCTTGGGGCTCCCAAATGATGCCCCTGGCAGCGTTTTGTGACCATGAGGCTCTCAAGAGATACATGTTGGGGAGGCCAAACGGCAATTCTAGCTGAGGCGTCCCACCAAAATCGGCGCGAACGGGCTCGTGAGATCAGCCAGGGTGGCTCCCCCTTGGGGCTCCCAAATGATGCCCCTGGCAGCGTTTTGCGACCATGAGGCTCTCAAGAGATACATGTTGGGGACGCCAAACGGCAATTCTAGCTGAGACGTCCCACCAAAATCGGCGCGAACGGGCTCGTGAGATCAGCCAGGGTGGCTCCCCCTTGGGGCTCCCAAATGATGCCCCTGGCAGCGTTTTGCGACCATGAGGCTCTCAAGAGATACATGTTGGGGGCGCCAAACGGCAATTCTAGCTGAGCGTCCCACCAAAATCGGCGCGAACGGGCTCGTGAGATCAGCCAGGGTGGCTCCCCCTTGGGGCTCCCAAATGATGCCCCTGGCAGCGTTTTGTGACCATGAGGCTCTCAAGAGATACATGTTGGGGAGGCCAAACGGCAATTCTAGCTGAGACGTCCCACCAAAATCGGCGCGAACGGGCTCGTGAGATCAGCCAGGGTGGCTCCCCCTTGGGGCTCCCAAATGATGCCCCTGGCAGCGTTTTGTGATCATGAGAGAGTGTGAGTGTGAGTGAATGTGACTGCGAGTGAGTCTGAGTGAGAGCGAGTCTCATCTTATCTTATCGAGTCCTATCTTATATTACCTTTATTACCCTCTATCTCATCTTATCTTGAAATCTCTTATCTTGTCTTAGCTTATCTTATATCAACTCATCTTATCGCACCATATCTCGTATTATCTTATTACTTCATAGGCTGTCTTATCTTATCTATTCTCCTACCTTGTCATATATCTTATCTCACCTTATCATATCTTGTGCTATCTTATCTTATCTTGTAGTATCTTATCTTGTCTGGTCTTATCTGGTGATTATCATTGGGAGGAGGGAGGCGCGAGCGGGAGGAAGGAGTCCGCGCGTGGGAGGCGTCAGAGTAATAACAAGAACCCCAATCCTTAGGATATGGGGAAAAATAGTCCCCAGATTATTTTCTGCTGATTTTTGGATTATTTCGGGGGTATCTTTTATTTGTCAGCGAAAATCCCCCTGTAGGGGGACAGGCCCGACTTAAGTGCACACCCGAGAGTCATCTACGATGTTGAGATAAACCCTCCCCCTCTTCACAGGCCCCTGCAGCGGTTCATGTCCACTGACGGAACTGCCTCGTTGCAGGACAACCGCTTGAAGACGCTGAAGCGTTCCAAATTATAGTTCTCGGGATTCCAACTCCACGGACCAACCTGATTGTTGCATCTTTGCGATCCTGAGTCGTGCCAAAACGTCATTCTTGGGATTCCACAACACGGCGAATCATCGTAATTGTTGCGCCCGCATGATCTAGACTCCGTCCAAAACACCACCTCTGGTATGTTGATGATGGCAATCCGTGGAACTCTTGCATCTGTTTAACACGAACGTGCGCGTCGCTTAGGCGAAAACCACATTTTGAACATCACCCGCCCTCAATCCGTGAAACTTCTGCAAAGTTTGAAAAAACGAATGTGCGCGGAGCTAAGGCCAGAACCACATTTCCAAAACCACCCGCCCTCCATCCGTGAAGCTCTTGCAACTGATTAAAACAAATATGCGCGGCGCCAATTCGAGAGCCACATTTTGAAAACCACCCGCCCTCAATCCGTGAAGCTCTTTCAAATCTTACACATCAGAGGCATACGTGGTGAGGAAGTCTCAGGCCGAACGTCGGCCGCCCTAAACCGGCTTCGAAGCGCGACAGGGAACAGTTCATTCATAAGGAAAAGAACGGAGACAGGAGGAGTTGGAGAGGAGGAGGAGGAGGAGGCGGAGAAGGAGGAGGAGGAGCAGGAGCGACGCGCTCGTCGCCCTGGGACGTGGTGGTGGTCGTCGTCGCCGGCAAGCCAACGGTGCTCGAGGCCACCCCGCGGCGCTCGCTGGGGCGCGCTCTGCCCCCCCCCCCCCCCGCGCTCGCACATCGCCGCCATGGCCGCCCCAGCCGAGTTGCGGGCGGGGCGCCTGACCGTCCGGGTGCTGCCACGGGGTGCCTCCAAGAGGGCCTCCAGAGGCAAAAAGCCAGCGCTTCTCTCAAGGCTTTTGAGCGAGTTGGGCCTTCTGGATAATGCGGCTTCCCGACGCTGCGAGACGCCCCAGGAGGCTCCCAAGACCACCCTGGGCCCTGGGTGGCGCCCTGGCTCCTGCAGGAACGGCCTCGATTCGGCGGTGCGCTCGCGGGGTAAGGCAGAGGGGGCGGGCCTTCTCACCGGTGGTTCCAAGATGGGGTCCTGAGGGGTGGGGTCCTGAGGGCAGGAGAGGGTCCACGGGTGGGTTTGCATGCTTGGAGACACCTCGTCCTCAGGACCCCATCCCTCAGGGCCTCATCCCGGAACCACCGATCAGGAGGCCTCTGGCCGTTCGCAAGCAGTAGCGATGCGTCCTGGCTGGCCTATAGGCCCACCGCAGAAGCTTTTTGTGGTCTGAACGAAATGTCTTTCTGTTCTTAGAACATTTCTGGCTGAGACTGTCTTGTTTGAACACCTCTGGCGCATGTTCTAAGAACATTGCTATTGTTAGTCGAACGCTTCTGGGCTCTAGGAACTTGTCGTGGTAGGCCTATGGGAATGCCAGGACGGTCGGTCCCTGCTCAAGCTTGAAAAGCGTTCTAAGAACCTTTGCCAGAGCCACGGCGGCCCTTGACAGCAGGCCGGAGGGCCTCGGAGAAGGCGTGCCCCCCGCGCTTCCCCCTCGCGGGCGCCGCCGGTCGAGGGCCTCCGGAGAGCCCCGCCACGAGGCCCCGAGAGGAGCGTGTTTCTTTAGTGCTTTGGGCATGACGGGCGTTATAGCCCTTGGCTTCCGCCCCCCTATGACGTATCGCCCCCGAAGTACTCTCTGGTCACTGCCGCCGTGCGCATCGGGATCCGCATGGGCGTCCGCAGGATAATCCGCATCGGGGTCTTGTCAGCATTGGGAATCTCATGGGGATCCGCATAGGGATGCGCATGCGCATCCGCATAGGGATCTGCGTAAGCATCCGCCTAGGGGTTCGCATATGGATTCGCGTGGCAATGCGCATGGGCATCCGCATAGGCATCTGCATCGGGATTCGCATAAGCATCCACATTGGGATCCGCGCAGGCATCCGAATAGGGATCCGCCGAGGAATCCGCATGGGGAGGGACACGCACTGGGATCCGCATAGGGGTCCGAAATTGTGATTCTTGGGCTTACGCCACACCGCCGACCCCTTGATGTACATTGTCCCCCCTTCTTGCAGCCGTCTTTGGAGCCTCTTGAAGGTGTCCTGGTATGTCTGTCAGGGGCCTTCTCGGAGCACTCTTGAAGTCTCTTGGGGGCCGTTCTGGGGTCTCTTGGGGTCTATTGTGGGCCTCTCGGGGGTTGTTGGGGCTTATTTGTGGCTTCTTGGGGGCCTCTTGGATCCTTTTGGGGGCTTCTTGGGGCCGAGGGTTCGAAATTTGCCTTGGGATGGTTTGGCAGGGTCCACTTTTGCGCTCTTCACCCCCTCTTCACCCCCTCTTGGGCTCGTCTTGGGAGCCTTTTGGGCCGTCTGGGGCGGCTCTTGGGCCGTCTTTGGGCCCTCTCTGGCCGTCTTGGGGCCGTCTTGGGGGAATATTGGGCCGTCTTGGGGCGGTTTTGGGAGCTTCTTGGGCCGTCTTGGAGCGTCGGAAAGCCGAAAGGGCGAGAAGGCCCCCTTCCTTCAAAAACCAATGGAAAATCAACGATTTTGGCTTCTTGGGCCGCTCCCAAGAGGCCTCTTGGGGACCTCTTGGGACGTCTTGGAGGCCTCTTGGGCTGTCTTGGGCACACCTTGGGCGTCTCCGAGCGCTCGTTTGGCGTTTCGAGGCGCTCGTGGGCGGTCTTGGAGGCCTCTTGGGGCATTCCTGGGCGGTCTGTAGCCCCTCTTGGGACCGAAAGAGCCCCATGACGCGCTCGTGGTCGACCCCCCCCCCCCCTCCAAATCGACCGGACCAGGCTCCCGGGGGAGGGGTTTGGGGAGGGGGAAAGCATCTCACACGCCGATGATCCCCAAGGGGTCGGCGGATTTTGTGTTCCCGGTGAAAACTTTTTCTCCTCCTCTCTCTCCTTCTCCTCCCTCTCCTCCTCCTCCTCTTCCTCCGCCTCCTCCTTTGCCTTCTCCTCCTCCTCCTCCTCCTCCTCCTCCTCTTTCGTTTCCCCCTTTCTCCTCCTCCTCCTCCTTCTCCTCCTTCTCCTCCTCCTCCTCATCCTCCTCTTCATCCCGAACGGCATCTCGGAGCCCAGAGTTGCGAGGATGTCTCCAGCGTAACGGGCTGGACCACCTCGCGCGCGGCATCTCGGACCCCAGAGTTGCGACGATGTCTCTGGCGAAACGTGCTGCGAGGAAGTCTCGGGCGAAACGGGCCAGACCACCTCGAGCGCGGCGTCTCAGAACTCCGAGTTGCGGGGGCCTCCTGTGGCCTCCTGGGGCCTTCTGGGAACCTCCTGGGGCTTCCTCCTAGGCCTCCTGTGGCCACCTGGGCCCCGCCTGGGGCTTCCTGAAGCCTCTCGGGGCTCCCAGGTGGGGATATCTAACATGTGGCCGTCGGGGCCCCCCAAAATGGGGGGGGGGCACAAGAGCCGGAAAAATCACCGAATCGACACCGGATGTGTATTAACTTGACACGTTCTGATAGGGGGCCTCCTGGGGCCTCCTGGGAGCCTCTTGGGGATCTCCTGGGGACCCCGGGGGCTGTCCTGGGCGTCCTGCAGCCTCCTGAAGCTCTCTGGGGCCTCCTGGGGCTCCCAGGGTCCCAGGGGGGATATGTAACATGTGGTCTTCTGGGCCCCCAGGCTGGGCCACCTCTTGCGCGGCATCTGGGAGCTCAGAGTTGCGAGAATGTCGTGTGCGAAACGGGCCGGACCACCTTGCGCACGGCATCTCAGAGCTCAGAGTTGCGAGGCTGTCTCAGGCGAAACGGGCTGGACCACCTCGCGCAGGGCATCTCAGCCCAGAGTTGCGAGAATGTCTCAGGTGAATCGGCTGGACCACTTTGCGCGCGGCATCTCGGACCCCAGAGTTGCGACGATGTCTCGGGCGAAACGTGCTGCGAGGAAGTCTCAGGCGAAACGGGCCAAACCGCCTCGAGCGCGGCGTCTCAGAACTCCGAGTTGCGGGAGCTTCCTGGGGCCTCCTGGTGACCTCCTGTGGCCTCCTCCTGGGCCTCCTGTGGCCTCCCGGACCTCACCTGGGGCTTCCTGAAGCCTCTTGGGGCTTCCAGGTGGGGATATCTAACATGTGGCCGTCGGGGCCCTCCAGAATGGGGGGGAGGCTACAAGAGCAGGAAAAATCATCGAATCGACACCGGATGTGTATTAGCTTGACACGTTCTGATAGCGGGCCTCCTGGGGCCTCCTGGGAGCCTCTTGGGAACCCCTGGGGCCTGTCCTGGACGTCCTGCGGCCTCCTGAAGCTCTCTGGGCCTCCTGGGGCTCCCAGGGTCCAAGGGGGGATATGTAACATGTGTTTTTCCGGGCCCCCAGGCTGGACCACTTCTTGCGCGGCATCTGGGAGCTCAGAGTTGCGAGAATGTCTTGTGCGAAACGGGCCGGACCACCTTGCGCACGGCATCTCAGAGCTCAGAGTTGCGAGGCTGTCTCAGGCGAGACGGGCTGGACCACCTCGCGCAGGGCATCTCAGCTCAGAGTTGCGAGAATGTCTCAGGTGAAACGGGCTGGACCACGTCGCGCGCGGCATCTCCGAGGTCAGAGCTGCGAGGAAGTCTCAGGCGAAACGGGCCAGACCAGCTCTTGCGCGGCAGCTCAGAGCTCAGAGTTGCGAGGATGTTTCAGGCGAAAAGGGCCAGACCACCTCGCGCGCGGCATCTCAGAGCTCAGAGTTTCGAGGACGTCTCAAACGAAACGGGCCGGACCACTTCTCGCGCGGCATCTCGGAATGCAAAAGTGTGAGGATGTCTCAAGTGAAACAGGCCGGACCACCTCTTGGGCGGCATCTCCGGGCTCAGAGTTTGGAGGATGTCTCAAGCGAAACGGGCCGGAACACCTCTCGCGCGGCATCAG
Source organism: Prorocentrum cordatum (assembly GCA_963575745.1). Classification (NCBI taxonomy): domain Eukaryota; class Dinophyceae; order Prorocentrales; family Prorocentraceae; genus Prorocentrum; species Prorocentrum cordatum. The sequence goes on along the minus strand of CAUYUJ010014740.1, from coordinate 120,056 downwards.
AGAGCGCAGAGTTGCGAGGATGTCTCAAGCGAAACGGGCCGGACCACCTCGCGCACGGCATATCAGGGCTCAGAGTTTGGAGGATGTGGTAAGCGAAACGGGCCGGACCACCTCTTGCGCGACATCTCGGAGCCAAGAGTTTCGAGGATGTCTCAAGCGAAATGGGCTGGACCACCTCGCGCGCGGCATCTCATAATTCAGAGTTGCGAGGATATTAGGCGAAACGCGCCGGACCACCTCGCGCACGGCATCTCAGAGCTCAGAGTTTGGAGGATGTGGTAAGCGAAACGGGCCGGACCACCTCTCGCGCGGCATCTGGGAGCTCAGAGTTTGGAGGATGTCTCAGGCGAAAAGAGCCGGACCACCTCTCGCGCGGCATCTGGGAGATCAGAGTTTCGAGGATGTCTCAGGCGAAACGGGCCGGACCACCTCTTGCGCAGCAGTTGGGATTTCAGAGTTTGGAGAATGTTTCACTCGGAACGCCCAATCCCGGACAACTCAGAAGCGAGAGTTGCGAGGATGTCTCAGGGGAAACGGCCCGGACCACCAAATTTTTGTTGAGGACGTCTCTGCTTTGAATTCCCTCGGCTGGAGTTCGCCTCTTTCACAACAGCACCCCGTTCAGCAAGCTGTTTCGGGAATAAGCACAATCATTTCAATTTGTTCATACCGGCCGCCCCCACGATTTGCTGGCCCCGCCGGGACCCCACAGGGCCCCAGAGGTGCACACAGGCCTTGTGGTGCGCACAGGCACCGTGGTGCACGCAGATGGTGCTGAACTGGTCGTGACTCGTGTGGCCCCTGCTCGCGGCTCGTGCGCGCAGGCGCCGTGGTGCACGCGGAAGCGGTACCATCTTACGTACCCCCCTTCGACGTCGTCCTCGTCGTCGTCGTCCTCGTCGTCGTCGTCGTCGTCGTCGCTCGTGTCTCGTCGCTCAGCGCTCGTCGCTCGTCGCTCGTCGCTCATCGTCGTCGTGCCAGTGCGCGCGGGCGCGGCTGTGGTGCCGGGGAGCGGCACGGCGGAGGGGGGGTGGGCGTGTTGCGCTATAACCCCCCCTCCCCCCCCCCCCCTCCCCTGTGACGCCCGTGATCGCCGAAAGTGAAGCAGCGCGCCCGAGGGCCCGAGGGGCTCCCAAAAGGCGGCGCGAGGAGCTCGGGGCACCTCGGGGCACCTCGGGCCGGGGCCGCCCCCGGCAGCACCCGGGCCCCCATGGAGCACGGCGGCGCCCGCTGCACGCTGCTGCTCCTGGAGGCGCCGCGCGTCGCGTGTGCGCCGTCGCGGCCGCTCCCGGGCTCGTGGGCTGCAGGGCTTCCAGTGGCTTGGTGGTCCCCAAGCGTGGTGGTGACAACACCTGGCGGTGAGTCTCGGGCGATTTGGTGTCACTCTGGTTTGGGGACCCGTGCGGTTTTCCGAGGATGTCCCGGACACTGGTGGGTCCAGGAGTCACAAAACCCGGTGGTGACCCCGCGTCCCCAAACCCAGCGGTGACCTTTTTGGGGATTCCAGGTCGCCACCTGGTATCTCACCACCCGGTTTGGGGGTTCCCAAGTGGCGTGTCGGCGGTTCGAAGAGGTCTTCGGCGGGGCGACGCTGTGGGGAACGAAGAAGGACATAAACATAGCAACTCTCAGAGCGTGACTGACCTACCCCGCTTGTCGCTTCCAGGCAAAACACCAAGTCATACCACGCGCCTCCTGGTCAAGCGACCTGACTGGTGCGGGCCGTCGCCTGGTACCGTTTGGGATCTTTTGGAAGCGAGGGTGGTCAAAAGCGAGGTAGGTTAATTTTCCTCCTGAACTCTGAGGTCCGCGCGGATTTCTCGGAGCCGCGCTGAACACCCCTGGCGGCGCCTCCAGCGCCGCCCCTGGCGCGCTCCGCGCGCCAGGGAGGGGGGTCCAGCGCCGATCCGAGAAATCCAGGCGGAGTTGTTATGTTTATGTCATTCTTCGTTCCCCTAGACGCGGATGTCGCTCTACGCTCGGTGAGCGTGAGCTTGTGGCGACGAGGCGTCGTCGCCGTCGTCGGCAGCGTCGGCGGCGGCGTTGTCGTCGTTTCTGGGGTCCTCGCCGTCGTCGTCGTCTTCTGGGGACTCCTGGGATGCTCTCGTGGTCACGGCTGGGTTTCTTTGAAATGGTCAAAACGCACCTTGCGAGAGTTTCGGGGTTCGATGTTTGAGAGGGGCTCGTCTTCGTCGAGGATTTTTTTAACAGGAGGAGGATGAGCAGGAGCAGGAAGAGGATAAAGACGACTACGACGAGAGCTGAAGGCTGTTGGCCATACCCCAAGAGCCGTGGGACTGCTCATGTTACTATTCCTGCTTCTCCTTCCTGTCCTCTGCTCCACCAACCCCAGTTCCCCCTCTCCGCCCCGCTTCTCATCCTCCTCTCCACGCCTCTTAGCTACAGTATTCTCTCGCCCCTCATCCTCCTCCCAGCCCCCTTCAATCCCCTTCTTCTCATGCATCCATCACGTGATGGGCACGATCTGCTTTACGTAGTTCGTGCGCTTCTTCTACCTCCTGTCTACATCCCACCTGCACTCCGCTCCGTTCAGTCCCCCAAGCAGCGTGCGCACTAAGAGATTCTTATTATTTGTCCTGGGGAGCAGAGGTTTTGTTAGTTGAGATTTATTGTCGTCGTCCACTGGGTCCTGTATTCCGTCGGCCCTGGATCCCATTGGTCTTGGCTGTCGCGATTTCTAGTTGTCGCCCACAGGATCTCCGATTCACATGACCCGAATTGATCCGATTACCTGTGGCCGCACCGAGAGTCACAGTTCTGCTGTCCATGATTGTGGCGATGTCCGGTCGGCACCGATAGGGTCCCAGGTCCCACGGGCCTCGGCTGCTGTGATTTCAGATGGCCGCCCCTACCCTGAGATCCGAAGTTGCAAAGAGTTGTAGCATCGCAGAAAACGACGACCAGACCCCCGGAGACCCCATCTCTCTGCGTCCTTTTTCGAGCCCGATTGATCGGTGAAGGCCCCGGGGCCCGCAAGTGAGCGAGAACGCCCGGCTCAAAAAATGGAGCCGCCAGGATCTCAGGGTAGAGTCCCAGGTCCCGCTTGCTTCGGCTGTTGTGTTTTCGGATGGCCGCCCGAAGGGTCTGGCCTTCCGTGGGCACTGCGATGGTTCCAAGTGTCGGTCACCGCCGCCCACAGCGTCCTGGTCCCGGCTGGCGTTGCGGTTTTGCTGCAGCCTGCGGCCGCCGCCCACGGAGTCCCGCATGCGTCCACCCCGCCCACCGCATGCTCATGTCGGCACACTCCTCACACGGTCCGTGGCCCTAAAGGGAGCTCCACCGAAGGCCCCAGTGGCCGCGTTCACATGCGTCCACCCCGCCCACCGCATGCCCATTTCGGCACACCCCTCGCACGGTCCTAGCTCCACCGAAGGGGTCAGTGGCCGCGTTCACATGCGGCCACCCCGCCCACCGCATGCCCATGTCGGCACACCCCTCACACATAGAGGGGTCCACCTAAGGCCCCAGTGGCCGCGTTCACATGCGCCCACCCCGCCCACCTCATGCCCATTTCGGCACACCCCTCGCACGGTTCGTGGCCCCATAGGGAGCTCCACCCACGGTCCCAGTGGCCGCGTTCAGATGCGTCAACCCCGCCCACCGCATGTCCATGTCGGCACGCCCCTCACACATGGGGAGCTCCACCGAAGGCCCCAGCGGCCGCGTTCATATGCATCCATTCTGCCCACCACATGCCTAACTGTTCCCGCACACCCTTCGCCCGGTCAGTGGCCCCATAGGGAGCTCAAGGCCCCAGTGGCCGCGTTCAGATGCGTCCACCCCGCCCACCGCATGTCCATGTCGGCACACCCCTCACACATAGGGAGCTCCTCCCAAGGCCCCAGTGGCCGCGTTCACATGCGTCCTTCCCCCCCACCGCATGCCCATTTCGGCACACTCCTCACACGGTCCGTGGCCCCAGAAGGGAGCTCCACCCAAGGCCCCAGTGGCTGCGTTCACATGCGGCCACCCCGCCCACCGCATGCCCATGTCGGCACACCCCTCACATTGTTCGCGACCCCATAGGGAGCATGGCGCGCAAGGCCCCAGTGGCAGGGTTCGCATGCATCCACCCCACCCACCGCATGCCCATTTCGGCACACCCCTCACACGGTTCGTAGCCTAACCCCATTGGGGGCTCCACTTAAGGCCCCAGTGACCACGTTCACATGCGTCCACCCCGCCCACCGCATGTCGGCATACCCCTCACACGGTTCGTGGCCCCATAGGGAGTTCTACCCAAGGCCCCAGTGGCCGCGTTCACATGCGTCCGCCCCGCCCACCGCATGCCCATGTCAGCACACCCCTCACACGGTCCGTGGCCCCATAAAGAGCTCCACCCAAGGTCCCAGTGGCCGCGTTCACATGCGTCCACCCCGCCCACCGCATGCCCATGTCGGCACACCCCTCATTGGTTAGTGACCCCATAGGGAGCTCCACCAAAAGGGTCAGCCCAGTGACCACGTTCACATGCGTCCACCCCGCCCACCGCATGCCCATGCCGGCACACCCCTCACACGGTCCGTGGCCCCATAGGGAGCTCCACCGAAGGCCGCAGCGGCCGCGTTCAGATGCGTCCACCCCGCCCACCGCATGCCCATTTCGGCACACCGCTCACACGGTTCGTGGCCCCATAGGGAGTTCCACCCGAGGCCCCAACGGCTGCGTTCACATGCGTTCACCCCGCCCACCGCATGATCATTTCGGCCCCCCCCCCCCCATAGGGAGCTCCACCCAAGGCCCCAGTGGCCGCGATCACATGCGCCCACCCCGCCCACCGCATGCCCAATTCGGCGCACCCCTCACACGGTTCGTGGTACCACGGGGAGTTCCACCGAAGGCCCCAGTGGCCGCGTTCACATGCGTCCACCCCGCCCACCGCGTGCCCATTTCACCACACCCCTCACGCGGTTCGTGGCCCCATCAGGAGCTCCACCGAATGCCCCAGTGACCACGTTCACATGCGTCCGCCCCGCCCATTTCGGCACACCCCTTACACGTTTCGTGGCCCCATAGGGAGCTTCACCGAAGGCCCCAGTGGCAGGGTCCGCATGCGGTTCCCCGCCCGTTTCGGCACGGTTCATGGCCCCATAGGGAGCTCCACCGAAGGCCCCAGTGGCAGGGTCCGCATGCGTCCACCTCGCCCATCCTGGTACACCCCTCACACGTTTCGTGGCCCCATAGGGAGCTCCACCCAAGGCCCCAGTGGCAGGGTCCACATGCGGTTCCTCGCCCAGTTCGGCACACCCCTCACACGTTCCGTGGCCCCATAGGGAGCTCCACCGAAGGCCCCAGTGGCAAGGTTCGCATGCGGTTCCCCGTCCATTCCGGCACACCACTCACACGGTTCGTGGCCCCATAGGAAGGCGGTATCCACAATTGTTTATGGTCGGGTCCTTCGTCAGTCTAAAAAACTTTTAACTCGGACCCTCTCGAATTATCCAGATTCTTTTTTCCAATTGTAACTCGGAAGCCTCGCCGACCTCTCCAAATTATTTGTCTACTTCCTCTAACCCGGAATCTTCATTATTTTAACTCTTCTCCACTTCAGGATCCTCTCTTATCGTTTAACAAATTTTTGCTCAACTCACATAATTTGTTGAATTCCCTTATAACTCGGAATCCTTTCTAACTCTCCGATTTGTTTGTAAAGCTCCAGTCTAACTCGGACTCCTCTCTGACTCCATTTGCTATTCTTCCGATCTAACTCGGAATCCTCTAACTCTCCAACTTATGTTTTAAAAACGTAGCACCCCGCAGATGCGGATAAGAGTGATGGGGGCGGTGGGGACGTCGGCAGTTTGCGAGACTTCGGAGAAGCCCGCCACAGGCGCCATCGTTTCACAAATTATACAACGAGCCCGGCGCAGGCGCCGATTTTTTGGTTAAGCCAATGTGGGTAGGCCGCGGGTGGGTCGCGGGCGGGTTGCAATCGGGTCGCGGGTGGGTCGCTGTTGGGTCGCGGGTGGGCCGCGGGTGTAGAGGGCAGAAAATTCACCCCATAATAGTCATCCCGACAAGCGAAGCTGTTTAGTGAACGCACACAAGGAATGGATCGAACAGGGCTGTTTAGTAAACGCCCAGGGCCGTTCAGTAAACGTCAATTGTCGGGTCCGGGTGTTTTTTCCTCCCTTCAGGGTGGGTCGCGGGGTGGGTCGCGGGTGGGTCGCGGGGTGAGTCGCAGGTGGGTTGCGGATGGGTCGCGGATGGGTCGCGGGCCGGGTCGCGGATGGGTCGCGGGGTGGTTCGCGGGCCGGGTCGCGGGGTGGGTCGCGGGTGGGTCGCGGGTGGGTCGCGGGTGGGTCGCAGGGTGGGTCGCGGGTGGGTCGCGGGGTGGGTCGCGGGTGCGTCGCGGGGTAGGTCGTGGGGTGGGTCGCGGTTGGGTCGCGGGTGGGTCGCGGGTGGGACGACGACAACAACAAACAACAACAGCAGCAACAACAGCAACACCAACACCAACAACAACAACAACAACAACAACACCACCAACAACAACAACAACAACAACGCAACAAGCAGAATTCTCACCACGAGTGCCCTATTCAGCCACGCACCCAGGGACAATGAATGACTGTTCGGCCCCCTCACTCTGACCTCTAGCTCGGAATCTTTTCGAACTCTCTAATCAGAGTGAGGGGGCCGAACGGTCATTCATTGTCCCTGGGTGCGTGGCTGAAGTGCGGATCCCTGGTGAGGATTCTGATTGTTGTTGTTGTTGTTGTCGTCCCCCCCGCGACCCGGCCCGCGACCCACCCGCGACCTACCTCGCGACCCACCCGCGACCCACCCCGCGACCCAACCGCGACCCACCCGCGACCCACCCCGCGTCCCGCTCGCGACCCACCCGCGAAACACCCGCGACCCACCCGCGACCCACCCGCGACCCACAGTCGACCCACCCGCGACCCACCTACGACCCAACCCGCGACCCTCCTACATTGTTTCCACAAAGAAAACGGCGGCGGGGCGGGCTCGTTGTATAGCTTGAAAATGTATGCGCCTGCGGCGGGCTTCTTCAAAGCCTCGCAGACTGCCGACGTCCCCGCCGCCCCCTCATTCTGATCCGCAACTGCGGGGGGCTACGTATTTTTCAAATTCCTCTCTAATTCGGAATCCTTTCTAGCCCTCCAAAGTATTGTTTAAACTTCCTCTCTGAGCCAGGAATTCCTTTAAACCTTCATACAAATCTCTCTCGTTCGGAATCCGAGGTAATCATTCACATTATTGTTACAATTCCCCTCTATCTCGGAATTCCTCTCTAATTCGGGATCCCCTCTAACGCTGCAAATTCTTGTTTGAACCTCCTTTCAATTTCGGATGCCTCTCTACCAGTCCAGATTATTGATCATTCTTTCTTTAACCCAGGACCTCTTTAACTCTCTAAATCTTGTTCTAACACATACGGTCTAAGTTGGACTTTTCTCTAACTCTTCAACTTGGTTTTGCATTAAAAACATAATCATCTCTAATTCGGAACCCCCTCTAACTCAACACATTCGTGTAACACTTCCGTTGATTTCGCAAATTTCTCTAATTATCCAAATGTGTTTCTGACTTCTTCTCTAATTCGGAATCCTCGCTAACTGTTTTATTTGTTGAGGGATGAGATTCTCTAATTCGGAATCCCCTTTTTTCTCTCTTACCTATGTCAAAGCAAATCCTCTCTAACTCGGAATCCTCTCTTACTCTCCAGTTGTAGTTGTTGTGTTCATTCCTGTCTCACCCTTCTAACATTCAGAACCCGCTAGGACCGCAGCGCATCAGCCACGCCGTATCTACAGCATGTCCACTGGCAGCACTTATGTATTGTAGCACCTACAGCACAGCAGCAGCAGCAATTGCCCAACACATTACTCCAGATTTCGTAATAAAGGGAGGGGGGTCTCATTTCGGGGGGGTCTTTTCCAAGATCTTGGAGGGCCTGGGGGGGTCTGGGGACGATGTTTTGGAGGGTTCTCCCAGGGGGGGGGGGGCGGCTAAAACACCTCGTCTGGGAGGGTTGAGACCCCCTCCCTTTTATTGCGAAATCGGGAGTAATCAAGTAGAACTTCTGTGGTACAGTGACGGGCCGAATCTGCCACGATGCCAAGCAGTGCAAGCGCCGCACCTCCAAAGGAAGGGCCTCCTTCCCGGTGAGCCGAGGGAAGTCTTTGTAGCTCGGGGTTGGCTGGGTTGTCCTTCCAGATCGCATCACGGTGAGACTTTCTCATTCATTCACTCATTCATTCATTCATTCATTCATTCACTCCACCTCCGCATCCTTCCCATCCTCCCTCTATTCCCCCTCCCTACAGGCAAACATTCTGAATGTGACTCCCCTCTCTCCCGCGATCCCGTTCGGAAGACAGTCAGCCCTATCTGGGGATTGCCTTTTACGCGAAGGATTTCAAACGCTGATTTGCCCCATGTGTGTTTTAGTATGGTTGTTGTTGCTCTCGTCATTCAAAATGGGGCTACCGCTGCCGCGTTGGCCTCATTTCAGGACTGGCGCGCTGTTCCAGTCGTTCAGAATGACGTTCTCGCCCAAGCGCGGGCCACTTTTCTGGCTCCGAGTCATTCCTCACCGTTGTCGTCCCCCTCCTTTCCCCGTCTCCGCCTTTCCCTGGTCGTCCTGCTCTTCCCCTTCCTTTCCGCTTCAGATCCTGCTGCTGCTGTTCGTCCTCGGCCCACTCCTCCTGCCATATCTTCATGTTCCTCCTGCCTCCTGCTCATCCGCTACCTGTTCCTCCTCCCCCTCCCCATATTTACGGAGCCACCCTTCTCCGATTGCGCACGACGCGATACTTTTGGTTGGCTATGACACGCGTCCGCGGCTCGAAACAAAAATCAACGCCATGGGAAGGGACGGGTTGGAGGGGTAGGATGGGTAGGATGCCAGGCGTGGCGTGAACTCACACAGCTTGCCTCCCCCCTCGTTCCCCCCCCCCCTCGACCAGAGGCCAGGACGCTTCTGCATTTTGAGATGCGCGACGCAGCAGCGCAAAGCGGAGCCTCCCAGATCCTGGGCGACAGCCAAGCGTCGAGTGCACACTGTGGCACCAGCACTCCTCGGCCTCAAAACGCGCTGCCTGCTTGACGGCACCGTCCGCCGGAGGCCCGGGGGACATGCCTGTGCGGCCGCCAGGGTGGACCCTCGTCCCTCTCCCCCCTTCCCCCCGCCCCTCGTCCCTGACCCCTCGTCCCTCCCCCTCGCCCCTCGTCCCTCGCACCCCCCCTGCCCCCTCCGCCCTCGTCCCTCTCCCCCCTCCCCCGGCCCTCGTCCCTGAGGAGGAGGAGGAGGAGGAGGAGGAGGAGGAGGAGGAGGAGGAGGACGAGGAGACTCGTCCCCCTCGTCCCTCTCTTCCCGCTCGTTCCCTCGCCCCTCGCATCCCCTCCGCCCTCGCCCCTCGTCCCTCTCCCCCCCTCCGCCAACGGAGGGCGCGGAGCCGGCGGCTCTGGAGCGGGCGCTCGGCGCGCGGCTCGGCCTGGGGCCCAGGACCAGGGGCTCCTCCTCCTCCTCCTCCTCCTCCTCCTCCTCCCCCTCCTCCTCCTCCTCCTCATCATCATCCTCATCATCATCATCATCATCATCATCATCATCATCATCATCATCATCATCATCATCATCATCATCATCATCATCATCATCATCTACCTCCTCCTCCTCATCTACCTCCTCCTCCTCATCTACCTCCTCTTCCTCCTCCTCCTCCTCCTCATCTTCCTCCTCCTCCTCCTCCTTCTCCTCCTCCTCCTCCCTCCCTCCATCCTTCCCTCCTCCTTCCTCCCTGCTCCCTCCTCCTTCCTCCCTGCTCCCTCCTCCTTCCTCCTTCCTCCTTTCGGGGGGGGGGAGGGAGAGCGGGGGGGGGCATGATGAGGATGAGAAGGAAGATCGAGGATCACCGCCCGCATACCCAGAGATCCGACGCTCCAAAAGAAAACATGGGAGTGGCGGGATTTGGGCCGATTTCGGCCTCAGGGGGCCCTCGCCTGGCCTCGGGACCGTTAAAACACGATTCAGGACGACACATCGGCCCTAGGGAAGTGGTCCAGACCTCGGGGGCCCATGCATCGAAAAAATTGGAGCGGCCGGGTGTCTGGGTACTTTTCCTCATGGCGTTGCAGCTGTCGCCGGGCTGCGCTCGTGACGCGAGGACGGCGGGCTGGACGGGTAGGTGGGGTGGGATGTCCCTGGGGTCAACTGTGCACTGTGCTTTTGACTTGTGTTGATCCGCAAGATCTGCCAAGTTCGAGAATCGAGGGTGGAGCTGTTGGGAGGCTTATGTTTTTTGTTTGGCCACTTTCAACTTTTCCGGCTGAGCGCACCCCTGGACAGGTCCGGAAGTTGAGGTTCGAGGGCAGGGGGAAATAGGAAAGGATGGAGGAGGAGGGAAGGGAGAGTGGAGGAAGACGAGGGAAGGGAAGATCGCACATGATGGGTTACAGCTGACGTCGCAGTGTAAAGGTAGTGGCCAAGTGGGGTTTCGCAGGGCCCCGGAAACCAGGACATTGCAAACCAATTGTTTGCGGAATCCAGACAATGTTTCGACTCGCGGCTGCAGCTTTCTCGGGTGTGTCAAGGTCCTGGCCTGCTCTGCCAGAATCCCTGGCTAAGGGGCCCTGATTTCGAGAGAGCCCCAGAGCTTGGGGCAGGACCCGTGATGGGTTGTTCTAGCGGCCAAGGCGGCCCTGGTTTCGAGAGAGCCCCCAGAGTTTGGGGCAGGACCCGTGATGGGTGGTTGCAACGGCCAATGCCATGACATCTGCCAGCTCTCATGGCATCCTCCTGCCCTCTCGGCACATTTCCTGGCCCCCAGGCGCCCGCGCGCAGGCCTCGGCCCACGGTGACGAGGCGCACCCCCCTCCCCCCTCCACCCCTCCCCGGCCCCCTCTTTTGGGCGCACTGGATGCTGTTCCACAGGGGCTCGAGAAGGAGGAGGAGGAGGAGGAGGAGGAGGAGGAGGAGGAAGAAGAGGAGGAGGAGGAGGAGGAAGAGGAGGACGAGGAGGAGGCAAGGGGAAGAGATGGCAGAGAAAGGGGGGAGGGGGAAGGACGAAGAGGGGCAGCAGGAGGAGGAGGAGGAGGAGGAGGAGGAGGGGGAGGAGGAGGAGGAGGAGGAGGAGGAGGAGGAGGAGGAGGAGGAGGAGGAGGAGGGGCGCGAAAAGGAGAGGCGGGCTGGGGGGTGGTGGTAAAGGGAGGGCGGAGGAGGCAAAAGGACCCTGAGCCTCGAGATGAGGAGCTTCTACCTGACCCTGCCCGGCGACGACGCGGCCGTGCCTCTCTCCGCGGCGCTGCCCGCGGGCCTGACGCTGGTGCTGCATGCGGCGCGACGGCCCGAGGAGGATCGCCGCCGTTGTCGGCGCCGTGGTCGACGGCCCGCGGCTTCGGCGTCGACGCCGTCGTCGCCAGAGGAGGAGGAGGAGGAGGAGAAGAAAGAGGAAGAAGAAGAAGAAGAATAAGAAGAAGCACAAAAGGATTTCGATGGTTTTTCGTCGGCTCTCGCAGGAGCCAGGATAGACGATGGATGGGCAGAAGGAGGAGGAGGGTCGTCGTGTATTGCTGGTGCCCATCAGGGTAGGCATAGCCCTGTGAGTCGGGTGGGGCACACGGGCTTTCCTATCCTCGGATCGGTTGCGGTGAAGGTTGGGATGACAAGCCTTGTGGCCCCAGGGTCGGAACAGGGACCGTTGTTGGTACCTGGTTATGCTGGATGGTATGTAGATCCAAGTCATCATACCCCGAGACTGCCTTCTCCTGTCGACACTTCAGGTTTGACGTGGGGGTTCTATGGTAGCCCTTACCGCCGCCTACCTTACAAGCGATAAGTCATGATGTGTGTTTCACCGCCTGCTCCACCGCAGGAAGGTTCGCCATCCTGGTGGTGACGGGCGGTCGGCTCCCAGGCAGGACGGATCGCCGGCGTGCGGGCGACATTTGAGGCATGATCCTTTCATGGCCAAACTCGGAAGCTGGGCGAGGGCTGCTAAAACCGTGGCTGCTAAAACGGCCCTCCCGGAAGGAAAAAGCAGCTTCCCGGAATGAGGCGCGGCACGCGAAACGGTCAACGGGCTTCTTCCCGGAAGGACGGTGACAACTTCCCGGAGGTCGATCTTAGCAGCCACGGGTTTGGCAGCCCTTGCCCGGCTTCCGACAAACGCCACCCTGAGGGTGGTAGGTCGACGCACGCCCGTGCGTGAGGCGATGGCCGCCGTTCGACCGCTGGCCAGGCTTAAGTCGGGCATGTCCCCCTACAGGGCGATTTTCGACGACAAAAAATTAGAAAATACCAAACAAATAATCAAACAATAATCCAAAAATAGTCTGGGGACTATTTTTCTTAACCTTTTGGGGGTATTTTTGGTATTTTTCATTTTTCGTTGAAAATCCCCCTGTAGGGGGACAGGCCCGACTTAACTGTAGGTACACCCAGCTTGTTGCGCCCGGGGCGGCGTGCCGCCCCGATCGCGACGGCCCGCACTTGCGCCGGGCGTTTTTGTTATCAAACTGCTCCCCCCCGCCCCGGATGCCCTGCTTGGCATTCAGGCGGGCCCGTCCCTTCTACAGGAGGGAGATCCGGAGATAGTGGAAACATAGTCTGGGGCCGAGTTGTTATATGAGAGCAAAAAACAGGTTTGGATCTGTTAGGGCCCGTTTGGACTATGGTTCATATCTCGCCCAGAATCCGCCTGTAGGGGGACATGCCCGACCTAAGCTTGACAGGCGGCTGCGCCGCGGCGTGTCGTCAAGGGAAGAACAACCACCTGGACCCGATAATGGGCGTTTACTCAACGGCCCTGGGCGCTTACTAAACAGCCCAGCCCTGCTCGATTCTTTCTTTGGGCGCGTTTGCTAAACGGCCTCGCTTGTCGGGGTGGTTATTATGGGGGTGGATGTTGTTGCTCTCTATGTCGGTTCCAGTTTTGGGACTGTTTGGAATATTTGGTTGTTTTGGGACTATTAATTTTCCGCTCAAAGTCCACCTGTAGGGGGACATGCCCGACCTAAGCTTGGCAGGCGGCTGCGCCGCGGCGTATCGGTTCCAGTTTGCTGCGCCCAAGGGCGTAGCATCAGTATCGTTTCACCGACCCCCCTTCCCATCCTCATCCCCTTCGAGACCCCCACCAACTTCCCCTGTTGGAGATACACCCCTCGAAACCCGAAGGGAACGGCCTGTCTCCCCATCCAGGAGGGGTCAATCGGCCAGTGGGGCCCAGGCCACGCCGCTGGAGATGGGGATCGGTTAAACGATACCCACCTTGGTCCCCGCCCCGAGACCCAGACCGCGTTGGGAACAACATCGCGACGGGAGGTCCGTCGTTGCTTTCGGCCTCTGGGGGCCCCTGCCGGGCCTCGGGACCGTCGAGAGAAAGACTCAGGAAGACTCGGGAGGTGAAACACCGGTCCCGCGGAAAGGGGTCCAGACTTCGGACCTCTGGGGGCGAATGTAACGTAGAGTGCAGGTGCAGGGGGGGGCGGGGGCGTCCTCTCGGGCGCGGCGAGGACGAGCACCCGGGCAGGAGGAGGAGGAGTGAGGAGGAGGAGTGAGGAGTGAGGAGGAGGAGGGGGAGGAGGAGTGAGCTAGGAGGAGGAGGAGGAGGAGGAGGAGGAGGAGGGAGGAGGAGGAGGAGGAGGAGAGTGAGGAGGAGGAGGAGGAGGAGGAGGAGGAGGAGGAGGAGGAGGAGGAGGAGGGAGGAGGAGTGAGGAGGAGGAGGAGGAGGAGGAGGAGGAGGAGGAGGAGGAGGAGGAGGAGGTGAGGAGGAGGAGGAGGAGGAGGAGGAGTGAGGAGGAGGAGGAGGAGGAGGAGGAGGAGGAGGAGGAGGAGCTTCGTTAACTCTCTCACGCCGCATTATGGGTACGTTGCCTACCTCTCGCCTCATCTTCTTCTTCGGCCTTGGCAAATGGATGAGGCGCGCAAGACTGGCATTGATGACAGCCTTGTTGTGCAGACCATTAATAAGGTGGAAGCGGGTACCCACACGGACGTTCCAGACATCACGGCAGAGCCATCGACGGGAATAACCACGTCAGCAAGGGCAACATCTCAAGAGGAGGGACCCCGGCCCCCAACGTACTCTGGAACACGTCTTCCGAAGCAAGTTGGCGGCGACGCACCTGTTGCTGCGGGAGTTGGTAAGCAGACCTTCAAGAAGTACCTTGCAGAAGCTCCGAAGCCACCGAGTCCAGCTATGATTCGCTTTCGTACAGCGACCGACGACACCAAGGAGATCGAGATCACCGCGGAGGACCTAGAGCATCCTATGTGGTTGCACTTCCTTCACCATTCAGGGTGGGCCTTGCTTGAACAGGGAGGTAAGATGAAGCTTGTCCGCATTCGAGCTAAAGCACGACCTCCAGTGGCCCCAGCAGCGGTGTCGAAAGTGAGGGCCAAGGCAACATCGTCAGCAAGTGGAGCCAGCTGCAGTGCAGATGGCCAATGGAACATTGCCTATGGACCGATGCCGCCACGCCCGCCTGCACCAGTACGACCACAGACAGTGCGCCGCCCATGGGTGCGCAAACCAGACATGGACAACCAAGTGACGGATATGGAGGAGGGAGATGTACCAACGCTCGAGTATCCTGAGGTGATCGACAACTCGGACGTCATGGAGGTCCAGAGCCTTGCCACCGAGATCGACGATGACAATCGCAGGTCAGCCGCACTGGATAAGGCTAGGACGGCAGGGCAGTCTCCCAACAAGGACCTCCAGGCGATGTCTCCAGCAGAAGAAGATGATGACCTCTAAATTTGTACGAATCGGCCACGGCACGAACTGCTCACCACTCCACATATGTGGCAAGGAGTGGCAGAGGGTACCGACCGTGGTCGAAATGGGCAAGATGTCTGAACAATTCCATATTGATCCTCATGCAGCTTCTATTTTGCGATACGGCCTCCAAATGGGATTTGAACGTCTTTCTCACGGCATGTTGGGCTGGAGTGGGACGGTTATCTACGGTGGCTTCTTCATTCTTCAGCACTCAACTTTCACTGCTGGGTTTGGATTCAGATGATGAACCTACTCAAGTGGTGAATCTTGATTCTTCTTGGTGACATGCTCACACTGGTCATCGTGCAGCTGTGCTACGCCATGACTATCTTCATGTACTGAGTTCCTTGCACGGGCTCCCATGTGACAAGCCCTAATGTCCGATCCGATCCGATCCGATCCGAGGAGGAGGAGGAGGAGGAGGAGGAGGAGGAGTGAGGAGTGAGGAGGAGGAGGAGGAGGAGGAGGAGGAGGAGGAGGAGGAGGAGGAGGAGGAGGAGGAGGAGGAGGAGGAGGAGTGAGGAGGAGGAGCACCGCAGCAGTCTCGGCGGTCGCCGCCGCTCCGCGGGCTCCCCGCTGCTCCGGCCGGGCTCGCGTGTCGCCGCGGCGTTTGGGCCCGCCCGCCCGCGGCAGGCCGTCCTTCCGGCGGGCCCCGTGCTGCTGTGCGGTCGGGCCTGTCCTCAGAGCCCCAATTCCCATCTTTTTCCATATTTTCCTTGGAGTCGACGATTAATTGTGTCTGTGTGTTTTTTCCCCTCCTGACTCCAGGGCCCCCCTCTCTCCTCCAGGAGCCCTCCTCGGGGGAGCGAAGAACGGCAGAAGCATAAAGATTTCGCTCGGGCGGCTCCCCCATAAGGGGAGACTTGGGGCGAAAAATCAAAGATACCAAACAAATACACACAACAAATACTCCAACTCGGGTCAGGGCTAACTCGGGTTCGTTTTTCGGGAACCCGAACCCGAGATGCCCTGGGCCCGAGTTGCCCCGGATAACTCGGGCGTCCAGAGCCCCGAATCATCAGGGAGAATTCGGGTCAGGGCTAACTCGGGTTCGTTTTCCGGGAACCCGAACCCGAGATGCCCCGGGCCCGAGTTGCCCCGGATAATTCGGGCGTCCAGAGCCCCAGATCATCAGGGATACTTCGGGTCAGGGCTAACTCGGGTTCGTTTTTCGGGAACCCGAACCCGAGTTGCGTCCAGGGCCCGAGTTACCCCGGATAACTCGGGCGTCCAGAGCCCCAACATCATCAGGGGTGACTCGGGTCAGGGCTAACTCGGGTTCGTTTTCCGGGAACCCGAACCCGAGTTGCCCCGGGCCCGAGTTACCCCGGATAATTCGGGCGTCCAGAGCCCCGAATCATCAGGGATAATTCGGGTCAGGGCTAACTCGGGTTCGTTTTCCGGGAACACAAACCCGAGTTACCCCGGATAATTCGGGCGTCCAATGTCCTTCCACGGAGGGATGATCAAAACATCTCAAACAATAGTCTGGGGACGATGTGTGTTTTCCCCCCCTCAAAAAGAGCATGCTTTGATATTTGTTGGGGGTATTGTTTGGGGAGTTTTTAACGGTGCGTCCAAGATGATCCGCCTGGATGGGGACACGCCCAACCCAATGCTGCTGGAGGTGCGGGGGGAAGGGTCACGGCGCCAACATCGCAGAGCGGGTTTCTCGTGGAAAACGATAAGGCTGGCCTGGAGTATCTTGGGGAATTTCGCTCCGGATTTCGAAGTGAGTTTCGTGTTTTTTTTCTCTAGCCGGGAGTGAAGACAAAAAAATCCACGCGAGATTCATTTCGTTTTTCACTCGCCGTTTCGGGGTTTTGCATTGGCAGAAATCCGCGCAAAAATCCGCTGCAGCACGTCTGCAAGGTGAGTGCAGTGAGAAGGGGGGAAGGCGCACCTGGACGCGGCCAGAAGGGATGTGGATGGCACGGGATGCGGATTCAGAAAACTCATCCTCCGAAGTCTGTGTGTTACACTTGCAATGCAGCACGGGCTTGCGAACGCCGTCCATCATGATGTCCCTCCGCCACCCTCTAAGGGCAGGCTTCCTCCTTTCGCGTCCGTCGCCGTGCCATCACCGAAGGGAGACGAACCGTGGCAAGGGGGAGACGTGAGAGCGTGCAGGACCGCTGACCATGCCGCCAGACTGTGTCCTTGAGGCAACTGCCTAGTGACGGGGGCAAGCATGCTGAATTCGCGGATGCAAGCTGCCGCTGCCGCCAGATTTTGTCTAAAAGGAGAAAACGTGGTGGCCGCGGAGACGTGGGAATACGCAGGACCGACAGCCTTGCGCCATTGATGCAGCTGTTTCGCGACGGGATTGAGATCGCAGCGCAAAATCTGTGAATGCGCGCTGTCGCCGGTCAGTACCCAAAAGGAGACGGAACGCGGTAACCCGGCAGACGTGAGAACGCGCTGGTCTCCCGACCTCACCGCCGGGCGGCGCCCCTGAGGCAATTGCCTCGCGATGGGGGCAAGCTCGCAGAACCTGCGGGCGCACGAAGGCCAGCACTGCCGCCAGCCAGCGCCCAGAAAGAGTCGAAACGTGAAAACTTGGGAGACGTGAGAGCGCGTGTGATAGCCGCGCTGGGCTTTGTCTTTGGAGCCAAATGCCTAGCGGCGGCAACGAACCGTGGTAGCTGGGGGGGGCGTGAGAGCGCGTAGGACTGCCGGCCTTGCCGTCGAGCTTTGTCCTTGAGGCAGTTGCCTCGCGACTGGGGGAAGCGCGCAGACGCCGCGTGGATGCGCGAGAGCCGGCTTTGCCGCTGGCCAGCGCTCAAGAGTCTTGACTCAAGAGGAGACGGACCGTGGTAATTTGACAGGCGCGAGAGCGCGCAGGACCGCCGGCCTTGCCGCCAGATTGTGTCTTTGAGGCAACTGCCCCGCGAGAGGGACAAACGCGCATAATCTGCGAATGCGCGAGAGCCGGCCTCGTTGCTTGCCAGCGCCCAAATGGAGATGGACCTCGGTAGCTGGGGAGACGCGTGTGTGCGCGGGACCGCCGGCCTTGCCGCCTGGCTGCGTCTTCGAGGCAACTGCTTCGGGACAGGGATGGGCGTGCATCTCGAACGAGAGCCAGCACTGCCGCCAGGCAGCGTCCAAAAGGATACGGAACGCGGTAGCTGGGGAGACGTGAGAGCTCGCAGGACCGCTGGCCTTGCCGCCGGGCCGCGCCCTTGAGGCAACTGCTCCGCGACGGGGGCAAGCGCGCAGAACCTGCGGATGCATGGGAGCCGGCACTGCCGCCAGCCAGCGCCCAGAAATAGACGAAACGTGGCAATCGGGCAGACGTGAGAGCGTGCAGGACCGCCTGCCTTGCCGCCGGGCTGCGCTTTTGAGGCCAATGCCTCGCGGTGGGGGCGAGCGCGCAGAATGGATGCACAGAAGCTGGCACTGCAGCCATCCAGCGCGAAAAACACGAACCGTGGTAACTGCGTGAGTGCGCGGGACCGCTGGCCTTGCCGCAAGGCTGTTTCCTTGAGGCATCTGCTTCAGGACGGGGTAAGCGCGCAGATCCCGTGGATTCACGAAAGCTTGCGCTGCCGCTAGCCAGTGCCCAAAAGGAGACGGACCTTGGTAGCGGATGCGCGTGAGAGTGTGCAGGGCCGCTGGCCTTGCCGCCGGGCTGTGCTCTTGATTGAGGCCACTGCCCCGCGACGATGGAAAACATGCAGCATTCGTGGATACACGAAAACCGATACCGCCGCCAAGCAGCGTCCACAAGGAGACGGAGCAGCCACCGTTGTTGGCACCTGGTGTTGGTGGATGGTCAGTGTCGTCAGCATAAAGCATAGCTACCCCGAGACAGCCACCTCCTTTCGACAACGAGCGTTTGTCGGGGGGGTGCCTGTGGAAGCCCCAATCGCCGCTTACCGTACACGTGGTCAGGCATGATGTGTGTCAACGAGGAGAAGAAGAAGGCGAGGGAAGAGTGGGAGGAGGAGAGGGAGGAGGAGGCGGAGGGCGAGGGGGAGGAGGCGGAGGAGGCGGAGGAAAATAATAACAACGTGGGTACGGAGGTGCAGCACGAGGAGGAGGTAGGAAGGCCTTACAGGAGCAAATACGTATGAGCGAGGAGTGCGAAGAAAGAGAGAGAGAGAGAGAGAGAGAGAAAGAGAGAAAGAGAGAGCGAGAGAGAGAGAGAGAGAGAGTGTGCGTGTGTGGCGATCGCAAACATGGATCAAGGGGGCGTGGATTAGCGACGGGCCTGTTTCCATCGGAAATCGCGAATTTCCGCCGCCGAGCGAGGCGGCACAAGCCGCATTTTGAGGAGGGCACCTCCCCCGATCCATGGATTTGGCGACCGCGCGCCAAATCCATGGATCGCTAATCCATGTTTGCGCGCCCTCGAAAAGAGGGCGGTCAGAAGCAGGGGTTGGGCGGAAGCAAGCGAGGG
Organism: Prorocentrum cordatum; assembly: GCA_963575745.1. Classification (NCBI taxonomy): domain Eukaryota; class Dinophyceae; order Prorocentrales; family Prorocentraceae; genus Prorocentrum; species Prorocentrum cordatum. Next base: position 100,883 of record CAUYUJ010014740.1, on the reverse strand, counting down.
GGGTGGGGGAAAGCAGGGAGGCGGTGGGAGGGCGGAGGGATGTTCGGGGAGGACGAGGAGTCTTGCGGAAGGCGAAGGAAGGATTGAGTCGGGCCTGTCCCTCTACAGGAGAAATGTTCAAACATAGTCAAAAAGTGGTCTGGGGAGTGACTATTGGTTGGTTGGAGCTTGGTTGGAGTACTCTTGATTTCTCCTGCAAAACCCGCCTGTAGGGGCAGATGCCCGACCTAAAACAAGAGAAAGCAGATAGGAACGGGGAGCTCTCCACGAGCGCACTCGCCATGGGTCGCGGCGGCGCGCGCCGCGCCCGCAACGCTCAGTCGCATCGACGGCCGAGTTTACTCGACGCGGAGATCCCCACATGTGCATCTCATAGTGATGGCAAATGTCGGTAGAAAACATGGCCTTTGTCAATATCCGAGCGTCAGCGGACCCGCGTGGACAGCGAGGCCGAGAGAGACGCCGGGGGAGTGGTCAGGGGGGGAGGAAGTGGAGAGCGAGCGGCGCGCATAGGAGCTGCTCGCGGACCTGGACGCCTCGGCGGCGCCAGGCGCGGCTGCCGCCGCCGAGCATCCTGCGCGGCAGCAGCTGCGCCAGCCCGCTCTCGGCGACGCGCCTGGGTCGCTGCAGGACGCTCAGACCGCCAGGCGCCGCGAGGTTTGACTGGGATCGCGGCGGTCGCGCCTCGCCTTCGGCGGGCCCTCGTCGCCACGGCTGGCTCCGCCTCGAATTCTCCTGGGTCGGGGCGCGCCGGAATTCGACGCCCCGGGGCCGACGTTGAGGCGCAGAGGCGAGCTTCCAGCGCACTGCAGTGCGCCGGCCTGTCCTCCGTGGTTCCGGCGTGGTGGGGCCCGCTTCCACGCCCCAGGGGCCCGCCAGGATGGGGTCGATGTCTCCGGAGCCATTCGCGAGGAGCATACAAAAGCGACACGACGTCGGAGGTCTGGGTGTGAGGCCCGCGTCGTTGCCGCTGCTCTCACTGCAGGGCCGCTCCCCCGCCTCCGGGGGCCTGGAGCTCAGCAGGATGGAGCCCGACATGGCGAGGCTGAATTCTGCGAGCTACGCGGAGTCGGGTGCTGCGGAGGCGAGGCCCAGGGCGGCCAGCGTGGCGGGGTCGCAGGCCGAGCAGGCTGCGGAGCTGGAGCAGGTCGCCAAGTCGATGGACCGCTTCTCGCGACTGAGCACGGACCTCGCCAACGAGAGGACACTGCTGGCATGGATGCGGACGAGCATGGCCGCGGTGCGTACAGCGCTGGCTCTGCTGGCGTTCTCCACCCAGGGCATCTTTCTGTTCTCCGCCAACGTGTCCAGGGTGGCCATGGTGAGCCTCTGCCTCGTGGCGGCGTGGTCGGGAGTCAGGCGGTACAGGCGCGTCAAGGACGCAACCTTCATGGCCACCCCTCCGCAGGAGTTCGGGCGATTGTCCATCGACTACTTCAACTACCTGGTCGCTGTCGCCCTCGTGGCGCTATGCGCAGGCCTATACTTCAAGGCGTGGGAGGGCGGGCATTGATAGAGTGACGGCGCTCCTCCTCTGTGCTTCTACACTTCCCGAGGCTGCTCTCAGGAGGGACTCGCACCCGCAGAGGGACCACCGGCCGAGTTCTTCGCGGCTTCTTTGTAAGAACCCCGCGCCCAAGGCACTTATGTTTAAGTCGGGCACGTCCCTCTACAGGAGGAGTATTCAAAAATAGTCAAAATAGTCTGGGGACGATCTTTCGATTATTTTTGGAACATGTTTGACTATGCTTCGTCTGTTTTATTTCTATCGCCCAAAATCCGCCTGTAGGAGGACATGCCCGACCTAAAGTTATGAGCGGGCAGCCGTGCCCCGCCTGGTGCTCTGAGCTCCTTGCGCCCTGCGCGCCCGGACTGTGGGCGGGACACGCAGGTACGCACGAGCACTGAGCCAGACGTCCTGCAGGATGTTCCCTCCTCCCTCGCGCACGATGTCGCAGCTGCTTCGTGGCGTAGGCCACCGACCTCTCGACCCGACCCCATTCCAGGGACGGGCCTGTCATCCTGGCTTTGGCCCACTGCCCCGGCGGGCAGCGACGGCATCCAGAGGCCGAATTTGCTGGACAACGGGCTGCTTTTCCCCCCGACCGCCCTGTGATGGTGGCTCGTCGTTTTGAGAAGGCAGCGCCCCGCGTTCTCCCCTCCCGCTGCCCCTCCTCCACTTCCAGCTCTGCTCTCTGCACGCCTGCTTCGGCGTGACCCTCCTTGGGTTCGTCGCCCCACAGGGAGCTCCAACTGAGGCCCAGACGCCAGGGTTCGCATGGCGGCGCCGCCTCATCTCGGCACACACCCTCACACGCTTCGTGGCCCCATCGAGAGCTCCAGCGAAAGCCCGAATGCCAGGATTCGCATGGAGGCGCCGGCTCATTTCCGCACACCCCTCACACGATTCGATTCGTGGCCCCACAGGGAGCTCTACTGAAGCCCCCCAATTGCTGGGTTCGCATGGCGGCGCCACATTATTTTTCCTCACCGCTGACACGTTTCGTGGCCCAGGCGGAGCCTTACCGAAGGCCTTGGTGGCGGGGTTCGCATGGTGACGCCGCCTCCATGTTGGCGCACCCCTCAAACGTTTCGTGGTCCCACAGGGAGCTCCGCCAAGGGCCCCAGTGGCAGGGTTCGCATGGCGGTGCCGCGCCCATTTCAGCACGCTCGTTGCACCACGGGGGACTTCGCAATAAGTCTTTTTAGCAGGCTTCGCATGGCGGCGCCGCCCCATTTCTGCACACCCGTACCCGTCACACGTTTCGCGGCTCTCCGCATGCCTGCTTGGGCATGACCTTCCTTGGGTTCGTTGCCACATAGGGAGCTCCAACTAAGGCCTAAATGTCAGGGTTCGCATGGCGGCGCCGCCCCGTTTCTGCACACCCCTACCCATTACACAGTTCGCGGCCCCATAACGAGCTCCAACCAAAGCCCAAATGTCAGGGTTCGCATGGTGGTGCCGCCCGATTTCTGCACACCCGTCCCCATCACACGGTTATCGGCCCCAGAGCAAGTTCCAATTAAGACCCAAATGTCGGGGTTCGCATCGCGGTGCCGCCACATTTCTGCACACCCCTAGCCATCATACGGCTCGCGGCCCCATCTGGAGCCCAAACTAAGGCCCAGATGTCAGGGTTCGCATGGCGCCGCCGCCCCATTTTTGCTCACTGCGCGCCTTCCTGGCCCCACAGAGAGATCCACCGAGGGCCCCACTGGCAGGGTTCGCACGGCGGCGTCGCCCCCATGTTGGTACACCCCTCGCACGCTTCGTGGTACCATAGGGAGTTGGCAGCGCCCGCATGGCGATACCGCTCCATTGTGGCGCATCCCCCACACGTTTCGTGGCTTCTTTGGGGACCCCACACCAACGGCGCCAGTGCTAGCGCCAGCATGGCGGCACCGCGCCATTTTGGCACACCTCTCACTCCCTTTGTGGCCCCATCTGGATTTTCCCTTCATCCGTCTCACCTGCCTTGTGTACTCAGGCCTGCATGCGGCTGGGTCTTCGGCAGGAGAATTGGTTGTCCCAGCCATCATGTGGTGCGAGGTCCTCGTTTTGAAGGGACAGCGCCCCGCGTACCACCTCACTCAATCACTCCCGCCCTCTCCCTTTTCCCTCCTTCCTCCTCCTGCCTCTTTTTTCCCTCGAGACACGCCTCATACGCTTCGTGTCCCCACAGAGAGCTCCACCGAAGGCCCCACGGGCAGGGTTCGCATGGCGCCGCCGCCTCCATTTTGGCACACCCCTCACTCGCCTCGTCGCACCATAGGGAGCTCCACCGACCGTTGCAGGGGTCGCATGGTGGCGCAGCCTCGATTTATGCCGGAGCTCCACCGAAGGCCCCAGTGGCAGGGTTCGCATGGCGGCGCCGCACTATTTGTGGCATACCCCTCACATGTTTCGTGAACACAGGGGGCTCCACCGAAGGCCCCAGTGGCAGGGTTCGCATGGCGGCGCCGCAACAAGACGTTTCTGGCCTAACATCGTTCCAGGAGCACGTCACAAAGGACCCAAGACGAGTCCAGAAGGCGACCTGTCAGGCAGTCTGAAATGGCCTCAGTAGGGCCCGAAGACGGCCCGAGAAGCTCCCAACAAGACGGCTCAACGACTGCGACAAGACCCGTCCGTAGCCATGGTTGCACAAGCCGGTTTTAGAAACTCTGGAACTCTATTGCGTCAGGCGCCGAATTTAGCTGCGATGGAGCTCGTGACCCTGATCCCACATCGATTGAGCTACGGCCCTGCTGGGAGTGCCGCCAGCGATCAGGCTCGACTGGCGTTCGACGACATCACAGCGCCCGAGTTCAGGCAAGGCTTCTACGAGGTTTGCCACTACCCCAGGAGTGCCCTCGGTGGCTGCGTTGGACCGCTGGCAATCGACCAGACGCTGTGGTTCAGCCACGAACTCAACGAGCGGCTGAAGGATGAGGGCAAGCTCGTCGTCGTCGAGTACAGGACCGAGGATCGCCAGAACGTCGCCGTAGTCGTTGGCGCCTACCTCATGCTCGGCCTCGGCTGGTCCGCGAGAGAGGTGTGCGGCACCCTGCCCGAAGACGCTGGCCTGACCTTTCCGTGCTCTTGGATCGAACCAGGGGACCTGAGGACTGCTCACGGGAAGCCCCGCATGACGGTCCAGGACTGCTGGGAGGGCGTGCAGATGGCCAGGGACCTCGGGTGGCTGCGAAAAGAAGCAATCAACGATGGCGTCGTGGCCTCCCTCGCGGCCAGCCAGTTCTGGAAGACCAATTGCGAGTACGACGCGGCATGGCTTGTGCCGGGTGCTGTCGTCGTCATGGCAGATCCGATGACGACCATCAAGGACCCGAACCAAAAAACGTGTCCCGCTTTCGGAGACGGCAGATTGCAGGGCTCCGACGGCAATTCGGAAACGTGCTCCCTGGACGATCTCCGGCGAGAGTCCGTGTGCGCTTCCTGGCCCTCCAGTCCGAACGCCGCTTTCCTGGAGACGAAGGTCTTGGGTTTCACTCCAAAGACAGCCCCCAGCACCACTGATGACCGGGACCCCGACGAGTTCCAGGACGGCCGGCGGGACTCTGCATCGGTGCACACCGTGTGCAAGGTCTACGGCGCTGGGGACACTCTCGCCAGGAGCTGCGACCTGTGGCCAGGCGCCAGACCCTTTGTGGATTTCCTGCGGGAGGAGGGCATCAAGACGGTGGTGCGCGTCAACATGTCGGACGAGCCGGGCTTGGCGGAGATCGGAGGCAGCTACGACGCGGGGCTGCTAGCCGACGTCGGGATCCAGCACGCGGACGTTCCCGTCAGCGACTCCAAGCACCCGAGCAGCAAGGGTGGTGTTCGATAGCCAGTTATGGGAGCCTTGTGTACCCCGTAATTCCTTGTTTAGAGCGCACTAGCGTCGATTACTGGCGTTTGGTAATCGATGAGATAGTTCCGATTTAGCGTGGGCTCGCGTCGATTAGCGTCGATCTGCGTCGATGTAGCGTCGATTAGCGCTGAATAGTTGAATAGCGTCGATTAGCGTCGATTCGCAAGAGCCAACATGATGCTAAAGTAGGCTCCTATGAGTTGCCGCAGAAGGTGGTGTCCCCCCCCGCGCCACCATCAAGCGCTTCTTCACGCTGACCAGGCACATGACCGCCAAGGACGGCGGCGCTGTCCTCGTCCACTGCAAGGGCGGCTTCGGCAGGAGCGTGTTTCTGGCATGCCTCCTCGTCATTCACAAGTACAACGTCTCAGGCCGCGGTCTTCTCGGCTGGGCGCGCATTGCCCGTCCAGGAGCCATCACGACCCCAGAGCAGGAGTCCGTCCTGCGCTCTCTGTCTGGCCGAGCGGACCTGTGCAGGAGGTATGGCATCCCTTGCGAAGGCCCAGGCGACGCGTCGGCGGCGCAGGGCTGCTGCACGGTAAGCTGAGCTGGCGCGAGACGCTGGGCGCCGCATGCTCTCGGCGTCAGAATCAGTTGGGCGGGCTTCGTGCTGGGTGGACAGGAGAGGGGGGTGGTAATGTCTTGGTCGGTGGCGAGCGAGGGGGGGAAGTGAGAAGGAGAAGGCCTCCTCAGAAGGCTCGGAAGCCCCCTGGCTTTCCGAGAGGTTGCCTAAGCCTTCCCCGAAAACAACCAAGCTTCTCAGAAAGACGCGAGGGCTTCTGAGAAGTCCCGCCGCCTTCTGAGAGGGCCTTCTCCTTATCTCAGGCGATCGCAAACATGGATCAAGGGGGCGTGGATTAGCGACGGGTCCCGTTTCCCTGGGGAATCGCGGATTTCCGCCGGCCGAGCGAGGCGGCAACGGCCGCATTTGGGGGAGGCCACCTCCCCCGATCCATGGATTAGGCGACCGCGCGCCAGATCCATGGATCGCTACTCCATGTTTGCGCGCCCCCGATTCTCATTTCCCCTCTTCGCTCGCCGCCGACGGGAAGCACCTTGAGCCCGCCCTGCCCCTCGCGAGCCAGCAGCGCGCCCGGCAGCGGCACGCCCAGAATGCAAGAGCCCCGCCGCGTAGCCTCAAGTCGGGCCTGTCCCTCCACAGGGGGAACATTGAACAGTAGTCAACAAATAGTCTGGGGACGATTGTTCTAGTATGTTTTGGCCATTCGGGGGGTACGTGTTGGCTCGTTTTTCATTTGTCGTCCAAAAGCCCTTGTATCAGGGGCAACGATAGGGGGGGATCGGCATAGGGGCGGATCTATCGACCCCCCATCGCCCATTGATCGCCGATAGGGGCTCGATAGCCCCAACCTGCCCAGGAAGGTGCGGATTCACGATCGGAGGCCTATCGCCGATCTGTCGGCGATGTATGGCCGATTCCAGGTCGATGCATCCCCCCCTATGCTTCTGTCGGGCGTGTCCCCCTACAGGGGGATTTTCGACGAAAAATAAAAAATGACCCAAAAAGAATCAAATAATGATACGAAATAGTCTGGGGACCATTTTTTTAGTATTTGTTTGCCTTTTTGGGGCATTTTTGGGGTACGTTTTAGTTCTCGTCGAAAATCCGCCTGTAGGGGGACAGGCCCAACGTAACCCCATGCCAGTCCCCCCCGATCGCTGCCCCTCACATCGGGTCGGGCGAAAGGGGGGGATAGCAAAGGGGGGGTTTGAGAATCAGCTCGCGTAGCTGATCTTCCCGGCGCCTCCAGGCGCCGGAGGCGGCTATGTATCAAGGACTGGGCCCCTCGGTGAGGCCGAAACCAGCTGCATGCAGCACATTTCGTAACCCCCCCTTTCCCAATCCCCCCCTTTCGTCCAGCCCGATCACAGGTGCCCCCTGCAGCAGGCCAGTCCCGACTGGAGCGTGGCCGGGCTGCGCTCCGGCGCCGGGCGCCCCCCGGGCCCGCCTGCCCGGAGCCCGAAGGCTACTGGAGGTCCTGCTCGCGGGCCTTCGGGTCGGGCTCGTGTCCCTCCTGCAGGGGGAGCAGTCGAGAACTCCTCCTCCTCCTCTCCTCCTCCTCCTCCTCCTCCTCCTCCCCCCCTCCTCCTCCTCCTCCCCCTCCTCCCCCTCCTCCTCCTCCGCCTCCTCCTCTTCCATCTCCACCTCCTCCTTCGCCTCCTCCTCCTCCTCCTCCTCCTCCTCCTCCTCCTCCTCCTCCCCCTCCTCCTCCTCATGGTCAAACAATAGTTTTGGGGCGCTGTTTCTCATTATTTTGTCGCTACGTTTGAATATGTGTTGACCATCTCCCAGTTCTCTCGCAGAATCCGCCTGCAGGAGGACATGCCCGACCCAAGCATCCCTGTACCTGTGTGGCCCATGCGGTCCCTGGTGCCCAAGCAAGCCAAGCCATTTCGGCCCTCCCTTCGTCGCCGCCCTATCACAAAGTTTCGGCATCCGCGACAACTGTGGTTCATAATTCGGTGTCGGTCGTGCGTGTTCTCGCGACGCGCCTCCGGACAACCATAATGCACTTCCTTACCACCGGCTGGCAACGCGCGCTGCATTTGCCCCCACAGTGACGCGGGCTCATTTAAGTCATTTGAGCTGGCTGCTGTCCATACTGTGGTGCAACAGCGCACGGAGCTTGCCCGCGCTGGTGAGAGGAGCAGGTCGGCCCACGGTTCTCTTCTCTTCCTCTTCCTCTTCTCTTCCTCTTCTCTTCTCTTCTCTTCTCTTCTCTTCTCTTCTCTTCTCTTCTCTTCTCTTTTCTCCGTGACACTGTCGCATGAGCCCCGAAGCGCAGCGGGCTTCGGATTCCGCTGCGCTCAATCTGAGCCAGACTGGAGCGCACTCTGTGCAGCCACTTCTGCCGCAGACAGATGTGCAGCAACAGGCTAGTGCAGCGCAGTTGCTCAGAGGCGATTTCGAATTATTGGTGGAGGTCTCGCGAGACCCAACAGACCGTCCAACCCCAGATGTTGCGGGCTTCCTGTCCGCCTGGGCAACTTCATAGTCGGCGACAGCTCAACTGAGTCTTCTTCTCTTCTCGTCCGCTCTCCGCCTGCGTCACTCCATTGACCTGCTCATCCCTGGTCCTCCTCCCCCTTCTGCAAGGAGATTATTGCCGCCGTCAGGCAGCCGCCAGGCTCCAAAGTGTGGAACACTGCGGATCTGCGCTGCTCTGGCTGTCTCGACGTGCGGCGGCGCGCCTTGTCGTGGGGATGCAGACAATCCCAGGATTCGAGTGGAAGAGGCAGGGCCAAGCGGCAGAAGAGATCCATGCACAGCGTGCGCTGCTTTGGCTCGACTATCCTCCTGGTGCAAGGGCCGCCTCCTCCAAGATGAGAGACGCGCTGGCATCTGTGAGTCCTTCCCCCTCTCGATCCCTCGTTCGATCGCAAAGGCTGCGCGGCACGTTGTTGACGTCCCCTCTGGAGGCAGTTCTGTCCTTCGTTCTAGAGTGGCTAGGTAAGGATCTGGGACTCTCTTGAGGACGCTCCGCCTCCTGGTGCAAGGACCGCTCCCAGGATGGTGAGCTACGAGCGGATGCGACGGCTGGGTGCGACGTCTCTACAACGTGGGATCACGAATGAAATTTCGCAGTGGCCATTGGCATGTAGCTACGCCCTCTTCTGCGCGCCAATCGGGACCGCCGTTTTCAGCCTGTGCCTTTCGCAGGTGCGTTGTTTTCCTTTGATTTCCCATCGCCGAGGCAAGACCCCCCCATCCGCCCCTCTTCCGCAACGCCGAATCAAGGAAGTGTATTGGCAAAGCAACTTGCAGAAAGCTCGAGAAGGACCCGCCATGAACGTGCCTCGAGCGTGGATGCCCCGGAGCGCACTGCGAGGAGCCAGGGAGCAGTCTGCGCCATCGCCGGGACCTCGGCCAAAAAGACCACCCGCGTCGAGGCTTGGCGTGTCCGAGGCCACCGCACACGCGAATAAGAGAATGCCGAGGCAGGGGGGAACCAACTGCCCAGAGGTCCTTATCTAAACTTGTGATGCTCCAACCTACTAGCCTTGATTGATCACCAGAAACAATTTCGAGCACCAAGGAAGTACATAAACTGAAGGGTTCTCACGCGTCGGGCCCTGGGACGCGAGATGCTCGCTCGATGCTGCTTCGATACTTCTCTGGCTGCTCGAAATTGTTTCTGGGATGCGGCTTGTGAGTAGGATGAGAAAATCATATACCTACAGTGCCTTTTTTGATACATGCTCCGCGTGCGGATCATGTATCAAAGATGCAGGACGTTGTATGAAACACAGCGATGAGTTCATGCATCGGAGGTGAGGGGGTGAGATCCAAGTGGAACGGAGAGCCCCCCTACCCGGAAATCGATTTCGGTTTCGTGTTCGTGCGTGCCGTGCGGGCGGGCGAGGCGAAGCTGCGTGGGCGGGCGAGAAAAAGTCTCCTGTGGCTGAGGCGCGGCCGGACCAAATGTCTCCCTTCCGGGCGGCCGGTGGCCCGCGGTGTCCCGCCGGTGTCCCGCGAAAGTCCCGTGTGGCTGAGGCGCGGCCGGACCAAATGATTCCCTTCCGGGCGGCCGGTGGCCCGCGGTGTCCCGCCGGTGTCCCGCGGTGTCCCGCGGTGTCCCGCGGTGTCCCGCGGTGTCCCGCCGGTGTCCCGCGGTGTCCCGCGATGATGATGATGATGATGATGATGATGATGATGATGATGATGATGATGATGATGATGATGATGATGATGATGATGATGATGATGAGATGATGATGATGGTGTCCCGATGAAATGATGATGATGTTGATGATGGTGTCGATGATGATGATAGTGTCCCGATGATGAGGATGATGATGCTCATGATGATTATGTTGATGATGATGACAATGATGGTGTCCCGATGATGATGATGATGATGATGATGATGATGATGATTCCGATGATGTTGGTGATGATGATGTTGATGGAAATGGTGTCCAGGCGGTAATGATGTTGATGATGATGTTGACGATGATTATGGTGTCCCGATGATGATGCTGATGATGATGGTGATGATGATGGTGATGATGATGGTGTCCCGATGATGATAAATAATGAAAATGTCGATGTTGATGATGATGTTGCTCATGATGATGATGGTGCCCCAATGATGATGATGTTGTTGATGATGATGATGTCGATGATGATGATGATGCGATGATCATGATGATGGTGTCCCGAGGATGATGACGATATTGATGATAATGTTGGTGATGAGAACGATGGTGATCATGATGGTGTCCCGATTATGATGATGATTATGATGATGCTGCTGATGATGATGACGACTGTGTCCCGATGATGATGTTGATGGTGAGATGATGATGGTGATGATGAAGATGTTGTCCCGATGATGATGCTGACATTGATGATGATGTTTATGATGATGATGCTGACGGTGCTCCCATGATGATGACGATGTTGGTGATGATGTTGATGTTAATGATGTTGATGATGATGATGATGACGTTGATTGTGAGAGCGATTGTGGTATCGACAGTGAGATCGATATTGAGACCGAATGTGAGATCGATTGTGTGATCGATTGTGTGATCGATTGTGAGATCGATTGTGAGATCGATCGAATGAGATAGATCGAGTGAGATCGATTGTGAGATCGATCGAGTGAGATCGATCGAGCGAGACCGATAGTGAGATCGATACTGAGATCGATAGTGAGACCGATCGAGTGAGACGTTGGTTCCCCCCCCCCCCCGAACCTCCTTATCACCCGAAGGGTGGTCGTATAGGTACCTTTCTTCATACAATTAATCATGCATTGAAATCTTGTATTTCAAAACTCCCTATGTCTTAGAAGCTGCCCTGCATACCTAAGCTGGCTTCTGCGGCAGAGGCCCTCCGGCAGAAGAAGAACCAACGCCATAAACATACATCTGCACGAACGAAATGGGCACGGAAAGAATGGGCACAATGCCCAACAGCGGATCTTGTTCATTTTGAACAGGACTCGCTGTTTACGCCGCCGCGGCCTGTGTCCATTCAAGACAGAAGGCCGGTTGTCCAACAGCGGCCGCTGTTGGTTTGGGACAACATTTGCTGTTGGGCATTGTGCCCATTCTTTCCGTGCCCATTTCGGGCGTCCAAGATACACTGCTAGCGCTCTGCACGCATTCCTTGGACCCGCGCCGGGCCCGTCCCCCGGGCGGCGCCTACGGGCGCCGCCCGTGGCGCCGCTGCGCGCGCCAGGACGGGGGCGTCCAGCGCAGATCCGAGACATCCGCGCGGACCTCCAAAAGTTTATGCTTCTGCTGTTTTTTGGTGGTCCTCAAACGTGGTGGTGAGAACACCCGGTGGTGAGTTTTGGGCGATTTGGGTAATGGTTTTCGAGCGCTGGCTGGCCCAGGAGACGCAAAACCTCGTGGCGACCGCGTGTCCCCAAACCCGGTGGCGACCCAGAATTATTTTTGGGGGGAATCGGGGTCACCACCGGGTGTCTCACCACCTGGTTTGGAGACCACCAAGGTCTTCCCCAGTCAGTGCTTGCGCTGAAGGGGTCCTAGCAGAGTTTTCGAAAGATTTGGCGAACGTGCCAGGCCGATTTCGGTAGGCGGCCGGGCTCCCTGGTTCCAGTTCCAGGTTTCCGGGTTCCCAGTTGTTGGTTCTGGACCGATTTCGGTGGGCGGCGGGGTTCCCCGTTTCCCGGGTTTTTGGTCGATCTATCGGTCTCACCATCGATCTCACTACCCACCTCTCTATTGATCTCAGAATCGATCCCACTATAGATCGCACGAGCGATTTCATAATCGATCTCACTATCGATCTCACTGAGTCGACTTCACGATCGACCTCACTATCGTCCTTCCTAGCGATGCCACTAGGTATGGGTCTCACGATCGATCTCACAATCGATGTCAATATCCATATCCATCTCACGAGTTTCCAAACCATCCACTGATCGGGTTTCTTATCTGGTGAAGTTTCTTCCTCTACAGTGGCCCTGTAAACCGGCTTCCGCGACAGAGATCTTCCGAGCTTCCGCCAGGGCGGGGCCATTGGGCTGGCGCGAGGGCTCTGGAGACGTGTAGTCGGTCTGGTGCAGAGGTGTCGGCGGTGAGAGGCGCCAACCGCTCGCGAATCGTGTGCATGTCGCGTGCCGTGGCACGCGACTGCTGCGGCGCGGTGCACGAAGTGTTGCACGGGCAGCGCCCAGTGCATCGCTGGAGCCGACGGTGGGAGAGGGCGCCGGGGTCCCCGCAGCGTGCTCGCCGTCGCACTCGCAGCCCCTGGGCCCCGCGACCGCAGCGCCCGCCTCTCCTCGCGGACGGCCCCGCCCCGTGCGGGGGCGTGCTCCCGAGCGGCCCTTCGCGCGGAGCTGCTCCGCCGCGCCACCCGGGGGATGACGGGGAGAGCAGGGGAGCAGGCCCGAGTCCACCGCCCCGGCCCGCCGCCGAAGCGGAGAGGCTGAGGGGGGGAGGAGGCAGCGGGGCAGGGGCCGGAGTCCATCCCCCACTCTGCGGAGGAGGAAAAGGAGGAGGAGGAGAAGGGGGACACGGAGAAACGGCTCTGGGTTATGGGTTATGGGTTAGAGGCGTCTTGTATGTGTATCGGGATCTCGCGGCACACCTCTCGGGGGCCTATGGCAGGCAGTTTGGAACCACTTGGGGGCCCAGGTGGAGGAAAAGGAGGAGGAGGAGAAGGGGGACACGGAGAAACGGCTCTGGGTTATGGGTTATGGGTGAGAGGCTTCTTGTATGTGTATCGGGATCTCGCGGATCGCTTCTCGGGGGCCTCTGGAAGCGAGTTTTGGAGCCACTTGGGGGCCGTTTCGGAGCCTCTGGGGTGCTTCTTGGGGGTTCCTTGGGGCGTCTGGGCGGCCTCGTGAGGGCCTCTGGGGGCCTCTTGGGGCACTCTTGGGGCCCCCTGGGGCTCCTGGGGGCAGAAAGCTAGAGTTTCAACATGTTTGGTCGCCCTCTTGGGCCCCTCTTGGTGCCGTCTTGGAGCCCTCTTGGGCCGTCTTGGGGACCTCTTGGGCCGTGTTGGGGCCGTCTTGGGCCGTCTGGAGGCCGTCTTGGGGGCCTCTTGGGCCATCTTGGGGCTGTCTTTGGGGCCTCTTTGGCCGTCTTGGAGCGTCGGGAAGCCGAAAAGGCGGAAAAGCAAAAAACATCGAAAAACACAATGGAAAATCAACAATTTTAGACTCTTGGGGCCCTCTTGGGAGGCTTGTTTGGGACCTCGGGGGCCGTCTTGGAGACCTCTTGGCCCGTCTTGGGGCCATCTTGGGCGTCTTGGAGCGGTCGTTTGGCGTCTCGGGGCCTTCGTGGGCCGTCTTGGAGGCCTCTTGGGGGCTTCTTGGCCCGTCTTGAGGCCCTCTTGGGCCCGGAAAAGCCCCGTGAACCGCTCGTCCCGGCCGTGCTGCGCTCGTCCCGGACCCCCCCCCCCCCTCCAAATCGACCGGACCGGGCTCCCTGGGGAAGGGTTTGGGGAGGGGGAAGCATCTCACACGCCGATGATCCCCAAGGGGTCGGCGGATTATTGGGACGATGTATGTCTTCTGTTTTGTTGTGTTCATTTGTGAGTATGTTTGTATGTTTCCTATTTCCTCCGAAGTCCGCCTCTATAGGAGGACATGCCCGACCCAGGCCTATAGGGGCACCCCTGCGCGTAGCCGACGGAGGGACACCGCCGTGCTCGCCGGGCGGGGGGGGGGGGCGCAGAGGCAGCTGGCGGGCCGGCGCGGGCCGGCGCGGGCCGTCGGGGAGAGAGGTCCCCGGGCGCCGCGGGTGTCCCGGGCCTCTCGGGGCCTCGAGACGGGGGTCAAGGCAAGCGGGGGTCGGCCAGGGCACCGGCGCCTGCAGGATCCTGCGAAGACCCCCTCTGGCTGACCCGGGTCAGCGAGCCGCTCGCGGCCGCGAGGCGGCCGCGCATATTGGCCGACCCGGGTCTGCGAAGACCTGCGTTGTAGTTTTTTTTTCCAGCACTGCAGTTTTTTGGTTTCCTGCTGACCTGGGTCTGGATTGACCCGGGTCTGAAGATCCCCGAAGGCCACCCGGGGGCCATGGACAAAAATTTGACGGGAGGTTTTGCAGCATTTTCATCTTCTGGGGGCGCCCTACCGGGCCTCGGGGCCGCCAGAAAAGTGATGCAGGAGTCCCAGACTTCCTGGAGTCAAATAAAAAAGCCACGACGTGAGGTTTTTCGCTCTTTTCGGCCTCTGGGGGCAGCCTACAGCGCCTCGGGACAGCCAAAACGATTCAGGAGGAAGAGCTGGTCATGGGGAAGGGGTCGAGACCTCTGAGGGGCGGCGTCATGAATAACATACCGTAGCACCCCGCAATTGCGGATAAGAGTGAGGGGGCGGGCGCGGGCGACGCGGGGCCGGCGGACCTCGTGGCCCCCACCTTCCCTGTCGATGGCGCTCTCCTCCTCCTCCTCCTCCTCCTCCTCCGCCTCCTCCTCCTCCTCCTCTTCCTCGTCCTCGTCCTCGTCCTCATCGTCATCGTCGTCCTCCTCCTCCACCTCGTCCTTCTCCTCCTCCTCCTCCTCCTCTTCCTCCTCGTCCTCCCTCTCCCCCCCTCGTCCTTCCATCATCGTCCTCCCATTGTCGTCATGTTCCTCCTCATCGTTCTCCTCTTCCCCCCCTCCCGATCCTCCCCCCTCCTCCTTTTCGTCGTCGTCGTCGTAGACGTCGTCGTCGTCGTCTCCTTCCTCCTCCTCCTCCCCCTCCTCCTCCTCCTCCTCCTCCTCCTCCTCCTCCCTTCCTCCTCCTCCTCCTCCTCCTCCTCCTCCTGCAAAAGCAGCCCGCCGCAGGCGCCGAAAAATTTGGTTTGTACACTGAACGTGGTTTGGGTCGCGGCTGGGCCGCGGATTCTCCACCGGGAACGAATGCAAAAGATGACCGCCGCAGGCGCCGAAAAATTTGGTTTGTACCCTGAACGTGGTCGCGGGTGGGCCGCGGTCTCTCCACCTAGAACGAATGCAAAAGATGCCCGCCGCAGGCGCCGAAAAATGTGGTTTGTACCCTGAACGTGGTTTGGGTCGCGGGTTGGTCGCGAGTTGGTCGCGGGGTGGGTCGCGGGCTCTCCACCTGGAAGGAATGCAAAAAAACCCGCCGCAGGCGCCGAAAATGTTGGTTTGTACCTTGAACGTGGTTTGGGTCGAAGGTGGGTCGCGGGTGGGTCGCGGGGTGGGTCGCGGGTGGGTCGCGGGTGGGTCGCGGGTGGGTCGCGGGTGGGTCGCGGGTGGGTCGCGGGTGGGTCGCGGGTGGGTCGCGGGTGGGTCGCGGGTGGGTCGCGGGGTGGGCCGCGGGGGGGTCGCGGGGTGGGTCGCGGGTGGGTCGCGGGGTGGGTCGCGGGGTGGGTCGCGGGGTGGGTCGCGGGGTGGGTCGCGGGTGGGTCGCGGGTGGGTCGCGGGTGGGTGGGTCGCGGGTGGGTCGCGGGGTGGGCCGCGGGCGGGTCGCGGGGTGGGTCGCGGGTGGGTCGCGGGTGGGTCGCGGGTGGGTCGCGGGGTGGGTCGCGGGGTGGGTCATGGGGTGGGTCGCGGGTGGGTCGCGGGTGGGTCGCGGGGTGGGTCGCGGGGCGGGTCGCGGGGTGGGTCGCGGGGTGGGTCGCGGGTGGGTCGCGGGTGGGTCGCGGGGGTCGCGGGTGGGTCGTGGGGTGGGTCGCGGGTGGGTCGCGGGGCGGGTTGCGGGTGGGACGACGACAACAAACAACAACAACAACAACAACAACAACAACAACAACAACAACAACAACAACAATCATTTTACCCGAACGCTCAGTGTTCTCACCAGTGCCAGGGTTTTCATGCGACGCGAGACAATACCCCCACTTCGTGGGGGGGCAGTTCAAGCTCTACCAAATATCCAAACGACTCTTCGCGACCACCCAAACCCAGCTTCCCGCCCTATGACGTTGGGACACTTCACTTCGTGGCGTGCGGACGACCGTGGCTACTACACTGGCGTGGGGTACACACCCACAGAACTTGGTCACTTATTCGGGGCGCGCGTGTGCCCAGCATCCTGCAATTGTGACATACAATACATGACACAGACAGACAGAGAGAGAGACAGAGAGCAGACAGAGAGAGAGACAGAGAGAGCGGAGTTGGTCACATTTTTGGGGCAAGTTCCTGAGATCGTCGTGTTTTTTGTTGGTCTTGCGCGCGCGAATGTCCACTTTACTTTTTTTTGCAAGGGAGTATTGAAATTTGATTATGTTAGAACAAGAAAAAGTAGCTCGCGCGAGCTCATGTAACATAAATGTTGAAAAACCATTGGTTTTGTGGGAGTCGGACAGCGCGCGCGGGATGAAATTTGGACATTTTTTTTTGAAAAACCATTGGGTTTTTGATGTTTTTATGTTGAAATCGTTACGAAACCTAAGGTTCTGGAAGGATTTCGTCTTGCGCGCGCGAATGTCCACTTTACCTTATTTTTTGCAAGGGATTATTGAAATTTGATTATGTTAGAACAAGAAAAAGTAGCTCGCGCGAGCTCATGTAACATAAATGTTGAAAAACCATTGGTTTTGTGGGATTCGGACAGCGCGCGCGGAAGGACATTTTGACATGTTTTTCTTAAAAAAACCATTGTTTTTTTTTTATGTTTTTATGTTAAAATCGCTACGAAACCTAAGGTTTTGGAAGGATTTCGTCTTGCGCGCACGAATGTCCACTTTACCTTATTTTTTGCAAGGGATTCTTGCATTTTGATCAAGTAAGAACAAGAGTTTTCATTTTATAGTGTTTTTTGCAAGGGAAAACGGATTACAACAAAACAACCGGATCTGGCATAATCCACTTTTCTGAAGCTTTCGCGAAAAAATGATGAAAATGTAGCTGCGGCCTAGGTTTTGGAGGGGGGTCGTGCACCAGGGGTCCCAACAATAATTATTCTTTAGAAGTAATAATGTTCAACAACAACAATCATTTTACCCGAACGCTCAGTGTTCTCCCCAGTGCCAGGGTTTTCTTGCGACACCAGCCAATACCCCCACTTCGTGGGGGGGCCGTTCAAGCTCTACCAAATATCCAAACGACTCTTCGAGACCACCCACACCCAGCTTCCCGCCCTATGACGTTGGGACACTTCACTTCGTGGCGTGCGGACGACCCTGGCTACTACACTGGCGTGGGGTACACACCCACAGAGGTTGATCACATCTGTTACATATGATGTGGTACACGGTACACGTGAGATGGTACGCAGTGCCAAGATAGTTGGTCACATTTTTGGGGCAAATTCGTGGGGATGCGATTACAGAAGTACATGTGTTACACTGATGTTATACAGTCCCAAGGATGACGCATGCATTGCTCATAGACTCATGGCGCTATGATCCTAACTCTCAGTGCCCAACGCGCGCGTGCACAGCCAGACGGAGGGAGAGAAACACATGTATACAAGGTTCGTGACATACGCACGGTCCACCATGTTGTAAACGATCGCATGCACGGTAAGTTCTGAAATTATACGTATGTACAAGCAGACATGCGAGGGAGAAAGGGAGATGGCCATCGACAGTTCCAATACGGCTCCAAGGCGGAAGAGGGGGAGGAGGAGCAGGACAAGGAGGAAAGGAGAGAAGCGAGAAAGGAAGAACGCAGACGGCGCCCCTCGGGCATGTCTTTGCGAATACGTTCTCCATACCAGCTCTCCAGATGGCCAGCGTTCTGCACTTGGACAAGCGTGTCTTTCGATGAATACTGCAGTAGCCACGCCGTTGCGACCCTATCTGGCACATACAGTGGTGGATCCAACTGTCGGAGCGCCCGGCATAATTTGTAAGCGGTATTATACTCGATGCCCAGGTGGCGGATGGCAGACCCGTGCTGCTCCTCCAGCTCCTTGGCGCTAGAAATACTGACCTTGCCAGTCACAACCCGATACTTGGCCCACCAAGTCTTGCACGCCTGGTGACTGGCATTGATACCCTTTGCCGCGAGCGCCTGATGCAAATAATACGCACTCTCGCAGTCGGCCAAGGGAGGCCGGGACAGCTCTGCGCCATACTGCTCGTGAAGGTCTTTCGCCGTCAAAGCCATGATCCAAGAACACAGGCGATACCTTGATCCGAGATGGCTACGGATATGAGCGTGAGAGGAAGGGGGGAAGCCTCCTGGGGCCGCTGGGGGTCCTCTTGGGGAAGGGGGGAAGCCTCCTGGCGCCGCATGGGGTCCTCTTGAGAGGCTTTGGGGGGCTTCTTGAAAGCATGTTGGGGCCTCTTGGGGGCTTATTGGATCCTCCCGGAGGACTCTTGGAGCCGCTTGGACGCCTCCTGGGGCCATCTTGGGGGCCTCTTGGAGCCAACTTGGAGCCTCTTTGGAACCTCTTGGGGGCCTCTTGGAGTCCTCTTGGGGCCTCTTGGGACCATCTTGGGCGCCTCTTGCGGCCTCATGGGCGCCTCTTGGGGCCATCTTGAGCGCCTCTTGGGGCCATCTTGGGTTTTAAAGATTCATGAAGAGCCCGCGGGTGGATTTTGATATTTTTCGGATGAGAAAGTCTTGCGTTTGCATATGTTTTCGGAACATCGCATCTTGAAATTATTGAAATCACATTATGTTTGGCAGGATTTCGGCACGCGCGCGCGGCGGCCGCGCGCATGTGCACTTCGTGTCATTTTTTGCAAGGGATGGTGGCCCTCGTAGGCTCGCAACCGTTGTTGCAGAAGGTCGAAGCACCTGAAAAGGTTCCTCGCAAAGGCCCTTTTAACAGAAATGTTTAAAATCTGGTGGGTTTCCTAGGAATCCGCAAGAGCGCGCGGAAGGACATTTTGACAATTTTTTCTGAGAAAACCATTGGGTTTTTGATGTTTTTATGTTAAAATCGTTACGAAACCTAAGGTTTTGGAAGGATTTCGTCTTGCGCGCACGAATGTCCACTTTACCTTATTTTTTGCAAGGGATTCTTGCAATTTGATCAAGTAAAAACAAGAATTTTCATTTTCTATTGTTTTTTGCAAGGGAAAACGAGCGTCAACAAAAAACCGGATCCGGAGCTCATCCACTTTTCTGAAGCTTTCGCGAAAAAATGATGAAAATGTAGCTGCGGCCTAGGCGCGGCGCAGAGGTCGCGCACCAGGGGTCCCAACAATAATAATTCTTTAGAAGGAATAATGTTTAACAACAACAACAACAACACGAATCCGCACCGCGGAATCCCACTTCAGCCACGCACCCAGGGACAGTGAATGACCGTTCGGCCCCCTCACTCTGATGACGTCGGGGGCCTGGGGTCGCCAGCTCCGCCTTTTGGTTTCGCCGGTGCTAAGAGTGAATTCAGCGTGGATTGGCGTCTTCGTTTTTCATTTTTATTTTCTTTTTTTCTGATATGCGCACGTCAATCGATCATGTGGCTCGGGCGTTCGTGTGAATGCCGCGTGGCCGGCGAATTTCGAATGTCTTCAGTGCCCTTGATTCTTCCTCATCGCACGGGGGCGGTCATACATCGAGCGAGGGCAGCGGAATTATAGCCGTCTGATGGAGCTCAGCCAAGGGCTACAAACATACAACCGCAAACTGGAGGCAAAGAAACAAGAGCAATGCGAAAGAAGGTCACTGCGAAACCAGACAGATGTCTCCAGGAAGGCGAATGCCTGCCAACGCGCCGGCTGCAATTGTAAATCATACTGGCCCGTGGCAAACCCCAGCGGCAACGCCCGGGCGCCAACAATAACACCTAGACGCCCGGTGAAGTCATTGACGCGTTGCTCAAATCCTCACGAGCCAATCCATGAACAACCGCAAGGCGAGTCGCCCTGATCAAGGCCGGGTAATCGGGCAAGCGGCGAAAATAGCGAGCCGCATCCGCATTCGCGGATGATGAGGTGCAGGAAGCGGAGCAAAGGAGAGGAGGGCGGAAATGGAAATCATAATGAACACGGTGAAGAGAGGGAGTATGGTGATGGGAAAGACTGGAAACGCGCAAGAGCATGAGCAGGTAGGAATACGGAAGAGGAGCTTGGGGGAGGTAGGAAGAAGCACAAGAAGCCTGAGGGAGGCAAAAGGCGCGCCAGTGATCCGTGCGGAACGCGCGTGCGCCGCGCGCCCTCACCAGCGAGGGTGTAGGAAGAGGTGGGGGGATCAAGGAGCAGGAGGAAGTAGGGGGAAATAGGAGGGGCAAGAACATGCAGAAGAAAGCATTTGCAGACTCGAATCCCAAGAAAGTTGCGCTAAGCATGACAGCGAAGTGAAGCAACGTGCAGCGCAAGACAAAACAACGAGGACAACCGTTACATTAGGGAAAAGAAAAGGGCGCAGGAGTACTTAATCGGAAGATGCGCAGGAACGGGGAGGGAGCAGAAAAAAAGGAGGAGGTCACAGAAGAGGGACGAGGAGGAGGAGGACAAGGAAGGGAAATATAAAGGATAGAGAGGAAAAAAACACGCTGACGACGACGGGCATCAATCACCGAGGATCTCGAGTCGTTCGCTTTAGGTGCCTGCGGGACGCCCCATCAACGTCGTCATATCAGTGCCGCCGCGGCGCTCTCTTAGGGCAATTCTGGCTGCCTTTGGCGGCTGTCTTGGAGCCCCATGGGGCCCTCTTCGGGTCGTTTCGGGGGTCTCCTGGGTCCCTCTTGGAAGCCTTGGGGGTCCTCCTGGGGCCATCTTGAAGCCGTCGGTCAAAGAAGTGGGGCCCTAGCAACGCCCCATTCTTTCTCGAGCCCCCCAGTCGCCAAATGCGGCCCTCTTGCGACGCCCTTGAAGCGTTTTGGGCCCAACTTTGGTGCTCTTGGAGCCGAGTTGGGCCCTGATGGCCCCCTCTCAAAGCAAGTTCAAACCAACTCGCAGCCATCTCGAGGCCTCTAGAAACTACGGAAAGCAAAAAGGCGAGAAGAAACACATTGAAGCGCACAGTGATTGTAAAGGAGTTGAACCTGTTGGAGGCCTCCCTCAAGAGCTCGACAGACAATTGCGGGCTGTCACGAAGCGGTCTTGAGGGGGCTTGGAGGCGCATTGGAAGCAAAATTGTACCATCTGCAAGTATCTGGAGCGATCTCGGAATCCTTCTTGGGTTGCCTGCGGTTCCTTTGGAGCCATCTTCGGCCATTTCGGGCACTCCACCGCCCCGCGGTCACTCTCTGTCCACGTCCCTGCCAGGGGGGGGCGGGGGGGGGGCCCGTCCCTGCCAGGGAGAAACGCGCGGATAAGCTAGCCCGTTAAACCACCACCCACGCTCTGCATGGCTGGTGGGATTTTTCCACGGCCGCGTGGGAATAATATCCCGGATTCTCGAGTGAATTCTGCCCGGATTTTTCCAAATCCAAATGTGAATTTGCCCCGGAAGCCGCGTGAATTTTTCCGGGTGTCCTCCGGATTTTTCCGCGCGTGTTTTTTCGATGCGCGCGCCCAAGGAAAAATCCACCAAGAATTCGGGGAGGTATTCAAAACGAGTTTTTGTTTTTCTCCCCGAAGTTTTCACTAGGCCGCGCGCGGAGCCTGGAAGGAGGGCGGGGGGGGGGGGAGAAGTCGCAGGGAGTGGAGGGGCACGCCGCAGGAGAGGGCCGGAGGGAGACAGGAATCCCAGCACCCCTTTAAGCGTGAGCGGCGTGACGAAGTAATTCATCCAAGCCCACTCTTCCCCTTCATAGACACGGTTCCCCATTTCCCCGCCCAATCCTTCCTGCGCGGGAAGGTAGCCGCGGGTCGTTGGAGCGCCCAATACGACCCAACATGTATCCGAGATGGCTGCAAGGAGCCCAGATACGCCTCCAATATCGCTCAATGCATCCCAGGACGATTCCGAAGAGCCTCCAACATGCCTCTGAGGCGTCAAGACCGCTTCAAGACGGCCCCGCGTGCCCTTCGAGCTCTCCAAGGAGACCTCCAAGACAAAAAAAGTGAACACCAATGCGTGCTATGCGTTATGTCTCGCCGCCTTTTCGTTTTCCATGGGCTCTTGAGGCCTCAAGATGGCCACGCTGGCCTGAGATGGCCCTCCAGAAGAACCCGACAGGCCCCAAGACGGCGCCGAGAGCGCTCAAGAGCAGCCGAAGAACGTCCCAAGAGAGCGCCAAGAGGCGACGTGGGCGGCTCCAGAGAGGGGACGCTGCAAGGACCCTCCCCCCGTACTCTTTGACTGACGGCGTTTCCAAGATGGCCCCGAGAGGGCCCCCAAGGCCTCCAAGACGGGCCCACGAGACCCCGAAGAGGATCTCAAGGAGGCCCGAAACAGCCTCAAGCGGACCCCGTAGGCTCTCCCAGAATGGCTCCAAATTAGCTCCACAATGGCCCACAAATCACTCCAAGGGGCTTCTAACAAGAGCCGTGTGCGAAAAACAAACAAAATCCTCCATGATTGGTTCTGGCCGTCGTCGTGACTTTTTCTCTCCCATCCTTCCTTTTCCTACTCCTCGTCCTCATCCCGCCCCTCCTCCGTTTCCTCGTCATCCTCCTCCTTGTCCTCCTTCTCCGCTGCTGTTAATCCTCCGATTCCTCCTGCGCCGTCCTCACGTTTCTAACGTAAACAGCGTCGCCCTCTTGGTTGAGCACCATGCTGGCACACGTTTCTGATGAACACAATTTGCCTGGGCACCGTCTCTGGAACTGCTTCGTCCTGAGCGTTCTTACCCCCATGTCCTCCTACCTCCCCCATGCTCCCCCCACCTCCCCATCTGGCACATTCCTACATCCTCGTTTACGAAAGGATGCGGCGCACTGGTGTTCTGCGCGGATCACCAATGCGGTTGCTACCTCCCCCTGGCTCCTCGTAACCCTCCTCTCCCCCTCAGGTCCCTCATCATCCTTCCGACCTTCTGATGCTCTAGCATGTTGCTGTTTCCTCCAGCACGCGTCCATCCTTCTGCTGTTCCTCTTCTTTCGTTACTACTGGTCCTTCGCCACCATATTTGTTCCGTCGCTTCCTCCACCTCCTCTTCCTCCTCCCGTACAGAACCAGTGAAAACACATTCGGTTCGCTGCGGCGCCGCATGCTGCTACACATGCTGATCGAGGCAACTCGCCTGGCGATTGCTTTTGCCTTGGCTGGCGGAAACACGCGAGGCGTCGGAAATGAAGGCAAAAAGGCGGATGAACAGTATAATCCCGCGGACCACGGCCGAAACGCGTCAGAACATATGCGAGGAAACAGGTCTGCGAGTTGTTTTGGACCCCTACAAAGCCTGTCTTGGGACCCTAGGGCCTGCTTGCAATCCTTCTCGGGACCTGCTGGTTTGTGGTTTTGTCTGCAGTTGGACTGCGGGCGGAACGCGGGCGCCGCTTATGCAGCATTCCATTGTTCGTTTTCCTCTGAGGGCATCCGCAGTGGATTTTGTGCGCGTTTGTTTTTTGTTGAGCAGATCAGTTCAATAAGATCTGTCGTTGTTCGGAACGAGACCACTAAAATGAAATTCGAAAAGGAAAAAAATATCCACGCGTCCCTTCATAGCCCGACGCAGCAGGCGGCGGACGAGGGCAGAGCAAAGGGGATGCGTCCTCGTCCTCCTCTCGCTCCTCCTCCGGCGAGCGCGTCTGTCCGCGCGCCCGAGCACTTTGATCGGGAGCGGGAGCAACCCCCCAACTCTGGAACCAGCGCACCGCACTGGTCCTGGAGCCGAGGGGGTGCGCCCGCCGGGGCCTATGAATTCCGATGCACGGGACCGCCGCGGAGAACGCGACGATGGCGTGGAGCGCCGCGTCCTGCGGTCCCACCACCAGGCGCCTTCCAGTCTCCAGCGCGCTGCCTCGGCGCAGAAGCCGTCCGCCTCCTCCTCCTCCTCCTCCTCGTCCTCCTCCTCCTCCTCCTCCTCCTCCTCCTCCTCCTCCTCCTCCTCCTTCCCCTTACTCCTTCCCCTTCCTCGTCCTCTTCCTCCTCCCCCTCCTCCTCCCCCTTCTTATCCTCCGCTTCCTCCTCCTCCTCCTCCTCGTCCTCCTCCTCCTCATCTTCCTCCTTCCCTTCGAGACGGGGGTAGTGCTAACACGGGGCCAGGAATGCCCACTGAGTCTCTGGTCCCTCAGACTCGCCAAGATCCTGGTGGAACGGCGGTCACGGCGTGCTTGGCTGATGGCGTGCGAATTGGGGTCAGTGCTAGCACGGAGCCGTTGGTGCCCTCTGCACCTTCGGCTCCCCAGCGTCGCCACGTGCCGACAATCAGGATCAGCAAGGGGTCGCACTCATCATCCAACGAAGTGCGGCGGCGGGTCAGCGCGACCACTTTTTGGGACGAAGACTGCCCAGCGACCATTTTCTCAAACAGTGGTCGCCCCGTTCCCCGTCCCTCGCCTCCAGAAGACACTTGCCCTGGGCATGACGTCCGAGAGGGGATCAGTGCTGGCGCGGATCTGTGGCTGCCCGCTGAGCCTGCGGATCCTCAGCGTCGCCAAGTAGGGTCGCAAGAACCTGGAGAGGGTCAGGACGAGATGGCGGAAAGGCCTGAAGGAGCAGCTCGCTGAGCACCCGTTGACCACTCCCCCGGAGAAGGCACAGCCCGCCGACCGCTCCACGTCAGTTGGCCAGGCGGAGGTGGAGCGTTTCGCTGAGCAGCGCGGCAGGGCAGGCATCCGGACACGGGCGCCCGTGGCCGAAAATGTGCATCCCCCTCGGCGGCGCAGCGGCAGCTCTGTCGCGAAGAGGGCACCCGTGGCCAGGGATGTGCATTCACTTTGGCGGCGCGGCAGAAACAGTATGGCGACGAGAGCGCCCGTGGCCAGGGGTGTGCCTTTCCCCGGGCGGCGCGGAGGAGGCAGTATGGCGTCGACAGCGCCTGTGGCCAGAGATTTGACTTCCTCTGGGCGGCGCGGCAAAAGCCGTACGGCAACGAGGGCGCCGGTGGCCAGGGATATGCGTTCCCCCTGGGCGGCGCGGCAGAAGCAGCATCGCGACAAGCGCGCCCGTGCCCAGGGATGTGCCTTCCTCTGGGCGGCGCGGAGGCAGCGGTGCGGTGACGACAGCGCCTGTGGCCAGGGACGTGCCTTCCCCTGGGCGGCGCGGTAGAGGCAGCATGGCGACGACAGCGCTTGTGGCCAGGGATGTGCCATCCCCTGGGCGGCGAAGGAAGGCCAGCTTGTGGACGCTCTACCAGGCAGCGACTGGCCAGCGCGCAGCTGGACATTTACCTCTGATGGAGGGCAGGCCAGGCGGAGTGCGATGAGGGCCACGGGCGACCAGCGAGAGGTGTTTGGACGCCAGACGCTAGAGGCAATCATAGACGATGAAGCGCCTAGCGGAAATCACAGCGGGAACCATGGCCGACGAGATGCTCGATTTGGCAGTGCTGCAAGGAGTACAGCGCCAGCGGCCGAGGACGTGCCTTCCCTGGGGCGGCGCGGCCCCTTGCGTGGCGAGGGGGTAGGCCACAGAAGTCGCGGCTGGGCACCTGCCTGAGCCGCCGCATCACCCCTGCGCGGCGAGGGGGTAGCCGTTGGGCGATGGGGCGCCGAGATGGCGGGTGCCCGCCTCGCGCTGCCCTGAGTGCCCCGCGGGCCGCGGGCGCTCGGCGCGGGGGCCTCAGAGGAGGCGACCCTCGTTCGAACCAGCATCTTCTATTATCTTATCTTATAGTAGCTTCCTTTTCCTCCTCCTCCTCGTTCTCCTCCTCCTTCCCCCTGCGCACGCAGTAGGCGCTCATGAGATCCCCACGAGCCCCGACGGAGCAAAGCCTCCGTAGAACAAAAACCTCGGGAGAACACCCATCAGGACGACCTTTTTGTCACCCTCGACTGGGGGCGCCATCCAGCCGAGGGGCCAGCGACAGGGTGCTCTCTCCGAGGGGGAGGGCGGCCTGTGTCCACGCCCTGACCGCTTCTCTCCAGGCTGGCAGGATTCCAAGCTTCGGTGAGGAGGATCCACTCCTTTCCTAGCTTGTACTTGCCCTGCTCAAGGCCTCGCAGAACACGGCGGCCCCAGACAGAGGGCACTGGCGGGCACGGATCACGAAACTGCTGCGAAACGGTGACTCCGCCAGCACCACACTGGGCGCACACCACCCCCCGCCTCCCCCCCGCGAGAGTAAAGGGAAAGGCTCGATGAGTGGCGTGGCCCTCCCTCCTCAGGACCGCGATCGCAACATCGGCTCGACTTTCAACCGACGAGACCACGGGAGGAGGAGGAATTACTTGCAACTTGGGCACATCGGACCTGGGGATCCTGACACGCTTGGACACAGGAACGTGCAAACAGTCCAAATCGGCCATGGGGGGCCCGCGCACGCCAACCCATCGGGCCAGGGCATAAACAACCTTAAACTGACTTTTGAACAGGTCGCGATACTGCTGAGCGACTCTGCTGTATTCAGCGGCCTGCTTGGCATACTGGTCAGCCAGCTCGTTGCCCGCCTGAGCCCTGGCCGAGAGACGACCAGAGGCGACGTCGGCACGAGTGGCGTGCGCCTTAACCTTGTTAAGACGCAGTGCCTCGAGACCACC
Source organism: Prorocentrum cordatum (assembly GCA_963575745.1). Taxonomy (NCBI): domain Eukaryota; class Dinophyceae; order Prorocentrales; family Prorocentraceae; genus Prorocentrum; species Prorocentrum cordatum. The sequence goes on along the minus strand of CAUYUJ010014740.1, from coordinate 74,202 downwards.
TCTGTCGTCGACGGCGTGCCAGACGAGCTTCCAGATGTCGGCCCACGCAGCCTTAGACGAGCAACAAAACTGCCGCCCTCGATCCCAGACGCCCTGGAAAACAAAATTGGAGTCGGTCCAGAAGACGGCATCGGGAAGGGCCTGCCTAAGACCCATGGAAAACGCCCAAAGCTCGCACGCATCGATGTCAAAGTGACCTGCTGGGAGCCCCCCCGCCACCACCGCGCGCTTCGCTCGAGGCATGGGGAGGCTCGGATCGTCGCGCAGGGAAACGACGGCCCAGCCTAGCGAGCGCGCGGTGGGCGGGAGCTCGGAATCAAAGAGGCTCCCGTCGAGAAAACAATCTCCTCCGAGCTGATCGGGGGCCCCGAGAAGCCAAAGTTCCCCAGGAGGGTTGGGTCGGGGAGGAGGAGGAGCAGGCAGCGGCACAAGCAACCTCTCGAGGAGGAGGCGAACGAGAGGATTACCTGCTGCTGCGACCATGGCCTGCGTGCACGCTGGAGGCTCCTGCTCTAGCTCAAGCATGTCCTGATGGGCAGCGCATCCAGCGTGCCTGTGCAAGAGGGCCCCTGGGCCTGAGGCGCAGACCGGACACTCTTGCTGAGACGACACACCGAGCTGATACTGTCTGTCAAGCGGCCACTGGCCGCCTGAAACTACACAGACTACATAGGCGTTTTCGTGTGCTTTAAGCTTGGACATACCAGCCTTGATAGGAGCCAAAAAAGGGCCTTGCACAAACTCGGGCATCTGAAGGTGGTCGGCCACCTTGCTCCAGAGCCAGCTCTCGACGGCGGTCTCAAGGGCAGTTTTGACCGCGCGGGGACACAAAGCTTCAACCGAGAAAACGCCCACGCTAGGGTGCTGCCACTCGAGCCCGTTCATCTTGATGCCGAGCCGCATTGCCGTGGCGACGGCGGCTGAAAAGGGGCCCCGAATGGCCTGCCAAGGAGCCACGCACCTTCGAGGCCTTGCACCACCACCCCTCTAGGAACCCACCCGTCCCAGAGCGAGGCGGCGACAGAGATGAGAGGAGAGACGTTGAGGTGGTACGCAGGATCGATGCGAGGAATGCCAGACAGCTGCATCATGAGCGTGATAGAGCGTCCTGCCACCTTCTGCGACTGCACGGTAGCCTGATGAAAGCGAGCCTGCGCGAGCTCACGTCCGTTGCTGCCCATCACCCCCGACCCATAGGCGGTGGAGGCCTGCGCGGCAGCACGAACCATGTGATGCGCTCGCCTCTTACACAGCTTACTAGGTAGACTGAGGATCTTTTTGTGACGCACCTTCGCGGCAGTGAAACGTTCCGACTTGGTGTGTCTCTTGATCACACCTCCTGCAGCTTAATCGATTCCAAGATTGCGCTCGCTCTGCAGACCGAGCACACTCTTGGCTTTGAGCGCAAGGGCTAACTGCGAACGAAGCTGAGGACAGGAGGCGAGCACGCGAGACTTAGGTTTGCTGACTGGAAGATGCACGGCGTTCAACTCTTGATGAAGCATACGCGTGGCTTGCACCAGAGTGTCTCGCACTTGCTCTGAGGATCCAACCTTGTGCAACCCCGAGTCATCCACCACCACCCCAATCTGAACCTCTCGAGCAGTGCGAAGAGGGAAGGCTGCTTGCACCGTGTCAAGCGGGGCGAGCAGCACCAACTGCAGCATGAGGGTGGCAAAATGACAGCCTGGAAGCACCGCTTTCTCGGTGCGGATGGGGGCCGAGGTGGCCCCAGCATGGTCCAGGACCCGCGGAGCCCGATGCAGGCTCACCAACAAACGCAATTGCCGAAGGGGAAAATCCGTAGCTTGAGCCGCCTTGAGCAGCTCTCCGTGCCGTGCGTTTTCAAACGCTTTGTGAAGGTCCAACAGGACCGTGCCAGCAAAAAGGTTACGCCCCTGAGCCCACTCGGCGAAGGCAGCTTGAACCCAGACAAGCCGATCCGACCCCCTCCCCCGAGTCGACCACCAGAACTCCCGAAAGTTCTGCTGCTGCCAATGCCGAATGAGGGGGCGGCGAAGTCGTCCTTGCACCCTGGACGTGACGTGCATTAAAGCTTTGGGCCTCAAGCCGCCTGTACGCTTCAATATGAAGGCTATATTTGACCACAGCTGTGGCCACTCAAAGCTGCTCTCGATGGTGAATATTAGCTGGCGAAAACACTCAAGGCCCTCGTCTGGCAGCTCAAGCCACTGACGGGGCGAGATCTGATCGTAGCCAGCGCCGCTGCTGGCTCGAAAGCTTCGGAGACACGCTTTGAGGTCGTCCAGATCGAAATCAGGTAGCTCAGGGCCCATATCTGACGGCCACAGAAGCGGATCGGTCAGGGACCCCACCTCCCAGTACGCCCCCCACTCCGAAACCAAAAGCGCCATCTCCTCCTCCTGGCTGGCTGGCGCTGGCGGCAGCGAGCCGTCATGTCTAAAAGTGGTGCTGCTGTGCCATGGGGCGGGAGGCTTCGAGAGATTGAAAAGGGCTCCTCCGCCTGCACTGCTGTGAGAGCTGACCCAACTCTTCCAGCTGGAGTCCCTGTGCTGCTCAGCTGCGCGCTGATGCTTGGATGAGAGCTGTCTGGCAAGGTTGGCGAGCACCGCCGAAAGCTCCCAGGAGAGCGAGGGAGCGTTCCAGAGCAGAATGACCCAAGGCTGCGCACTGGCATCGGTGAACTTGCACCCTTGCTCGGCAAGCTTCTCACACAACGACCAGGTGGTGCGACGATGCGACGCGGACTGAAACTTGCCGAGCTCGGTAAAAGACTTGCGTCACTAGCCTCCACCACGTGGCGAAGGGCGAGAGACGCGGGTAGGGCATGACTGATGGCTTGCGCGCAGCAGCGCGCTTGCGCTGTAAAGGCTTGGCCCTACCCTGGTACAGGTGCGCCTCGTCGCTGCTGATCTGGTAAGTGTCAACGAACTCGAGCTCCATGGTGTGCACAAAGCTCTCCCACAACTCCTGAGTGCCTACCTGTGCAAGCACCAGCTCCGTAACTGACTGCCAGCGGGTGCTTTCTCGCATGGGTCCTTGAGGCCGCTGACGAGGGAACATGCGGGGTACGCGAATCTGCGGTAGCGTGGGGACTTGTCGCAGTCCCTCGGGAGACAAAAGAACTGGATAATGCGGCGTGGTGCCAACATCGGTGAGCACAGCGAGCTTGTGATGATACTGCAGACCCTCCGAGACGATGAAGTAGTCCAGTACCCTGCCTTTTCCACCCGTGCACGTGGCTAACTGAGGGGATAGAATGTGCCCTGAGACGGCCTCTACCCAGCCAGAGCCCATCAGCTCGTTTGGGCTCAAATTCCAGTCTCCAGAAAGAATGAACGGCATACCGAACTGCCTGATAACCGCCCCCAGCTTGCACAGCAGATCCCAATTGAGCGCTGACAAACCTTGCGAGTCGTGCATGTACACTACTGCCCATAGAATGCCTCCAGGCACGACACCTGGCATGTGCCTGACTGCAATGCGCGCAGGCTCAAGAACTGGAGCTTGACCGATCAGCAGCGAAAGCCCGTGCCGCTGCTGCGCCATCTGAAGGAGGCCACCTGTGGTGCCTCCCCGCCCTGTGGCTCTGGCTGCGGTAGCCGAAGCCCTCCAGCCCATGTGTCGGAGCATTTGCTCCCAACCTGCGCACTCGATGCAGTGGTGCTCCTGCACGCCAACGGCGTCGGCGTCGATGACTGACTGTGAGTTGAGAACGGCCTCCAGCCCTGCACGGCCTGAGACGTTGGCGGTAACTAAGGACCACGTGTTAGGAATACGTGCCAGCTGCCGACGTCTTGGCCTTCTTGGCCGCGTGGTCCTGCATGGCCTGCAAGAGACTGGTGTAGAGGGCGCGACCGACCTTGACCTTCTTGGGCTCCCCTTCGTCGGCACCATCGTCGTTGTCGGCCTCCTCGTCACCCATGGCGTCGTCGTCACCACTGACGGGGATGCCCTGGGCCCTGAGGAAGCTGTCGAAGAACTCGGGCTTGCCGAAATGCTCCCAGAAGGCCGCATCTGGCACGCCAGGCACACCAGCACCAGTAGGAGGAGACTGCTCCTGTTGCTGCTGCTGCTGCTGCTGCTGCTGCTGCCGCACAGCCTCGGCCTCCGCGTCGGCGCGCTGCTTGTCCATCTGCTGCTTGACAAGGTCAGCAATGGGCTTGAGCGCGGCGGCTGCGTCAGGCAGCATGTCTGAGAGGGAGGCGGCGAGGGGCTGCAGCTGCGCGAGCGGGTCAGCGGCGGCGGCTGCGCGGCCGCCGACGGCTGCGTAGGCAGCGGCAGCTTTGCTGGCGGCCTCGTCTGCCTTGGCCTTGCACTCAGCTAAGTTGGTGGCGCACTGCTGCATATACTGCATGGCTTTGGCCGCCGCAGCCGCTGCCTTGTCGCACTTACTCTGGGCCTGCTCGAGCTTCTGCTGAATGGCTTCAGACGCCTGGCGAGCAGCACGAGCCGTGGGAAGCACATCACCGTTGGAAAGACTGCGAGCCGCGGCAACTCGAGCCAATTGCTTTGCAGACCACCCTTGAGACACGATGGCATAGTCTGCGAGATCCATCTTGGCATACACAGCAACGAGCTCCTCAGACAGGACGGGAACAGGAGGAGCGGAACGAGGAGGCCCGTCCTTCCACCTGCCTGCGGGTGCACGCTGTGCTGCGACTTTCGGCTTGTGGGGCTCAGTGCCACAGATGCGACAGCTGCTCCGCCACTGGAAATTGCCTTTTGTAGCCGCACCGTACGTTGGTGCACGTAAAATTGTAAGCACCTTTGCCATCCATGTCGTGCCGGGGAACGTGACAGGGAGAGCAGGAGGCACTTGCTCCGACAGGAGCTCACAAAACGCGGAAAACCTCGTCTGACCAGGCAAACGAGGGGCACTGTGGGGACCGCTGCTCCCCCTTGCCAGTGAGGCCCGGTCCTGTGCCAAAACGGCTACGGACTTGAGCCAAAATGGCTACGGACCCCTCCTCTTCCCCCTCCTTCCCCGCCGCCTCCTCCTCCTCCTCCTCCTCCTCCTCCGCCTCCTCCCTCTCCTCCTCCTACCTTCTTTTCTCAGCTTCCTTACCCCCTCCTTCAATCTCCAGTCTCGTCGTCCCTTCCCTGCCCTGCTCGGCCCCACCCCGCTGGCCCGGGCGGCTGCGAGCATCCGAGTGTGCACTGGAGGCCGTAGCTCGTGGCCTTCCGTACCCGGGCTGGGAAGAGTCGCGATATACATTATACATTATACAATATATATATGTATATATATATATATATATATATATATATATATATATATATTCCTATCTATATAATCTGACACCAGGAAATTCTGACCCCCCCCAATGGATCCCGGAGGCCCCTCCCGCCTCGTTATGTATCGAGTAGGGCGGCCTTCGGGGCTCAAAAAGAACGTTTAGCTTGAGACATCCTCGGAAAACTGCCCAGGACGGCCCCAGAAGCGCCTCAGACGGCCCAAGACAGCCTCAAGACGGCCCAAGAGGGCTCCAAGAGAGCCCAAGACTGCAGTGGCGCTTCGCGCCATGCACCTTGGTCCTTGAAGTTTGGTATGCAGGCGGAATAGCAGGAAGGTCAAGCCGACAATGTAGCGATAACTCCTTGCTGTCTTTTCTGGCATCGCCGCTGTAATCATGTTATTCGTTGTCCTTCCCCCATGCTTCTTGATCCTCATGTTCGCCATACCCTGCGCATTCTCCCCATCCTCCTCAGCTCTTTTTTGCGGAGGCTCTTCCTTGGAGAGCCTCTGGGGGCCTCACAAAAATTGTTTCAGCCTTTCTTAAGGCCTTCTGGAGGCCTCCTGGGCGTATTCTGGGGGCCTCTGGGGGCTTCATCGGGCCACCCTGCCTTCAACCGCGGTCTCCCTGAACGACCGGGTCACGATTTGGAATGCTTCAGAGGGCGTGTTGGGGGCATCTTGGGCCGCCATGGGGCTCTCTGAGGGCCATCTTGGACCCGTGTTGTGCCGTTTTGGGGCTTTCTTGGACTGCCTGGAAGCCCTTTCGGATGGTTGTGGGGCGGTTTTGGAGCCTCCCAGGCGGCTTCGGACGCCCAGAAGACCGCCGTCTTGGGGCATCGGGAAGCCGAAAAAAGGAGAACCCCAAAGCTCACCAAAAACCAAAAGCACATCAATGATGTGTGCCTCTTGGGGCCTTCTTGGGAGTACTCTTGGAGGCCTCTTTGGGGCCGTCCTGGAGGCCTTTTGGGCCATCTTGAGGTCACGTCGATCACTCTTGGAGCGCTCTTGTGCTGCCCTGGAGGTCTCTGGGACGTCTCCGATGACCCCCCTGATCGCCCTAGGTGTGCTGGGAAGGCTTGGCAAAACGCCCTGCGAGGCCCGGGGAGCCGCTTCGAGGCCCGTCCGGAGGGTCCCAAAGCCCCAGATCCCGAGAGTCTAGTCTTGGGGGGGGCTCCCCCCGCACGAGCATAGAAAAATATAGGAGGAGGAAAATAGCATCCGCGCCGTGTCGGTGTGTCTCGCCCTCCTGGCGCTTCTGCGGCATGGGCACAGTTGTACGGCGGTTATTGTTCCAATTGTGGCGCCCACTTGAGACTTCTGCCGTGCAACAACAATACACACCGCCATTTCGAGGCACTTGCACGGCTACGCGGCCACACCGTTGGGTGGCTCATTAGGCTCGATGGCATTCACTTGCAGCACTGCTCATTGTTAGATGTAGACGGGCAATTGTTTTCGATTGCTGCTCAGTGTATCATATGTGTACAGGTGTGTATAACATTGGGTTGTTGCTTGGTTCGCAGGAGTGCGGGATGCTCGTCTTTCGAGGGGCATGCTAGGGGCATGCTTCTTGCAGTGCAACCTGACGCTTTGAAACACTTTTTAGGAATAGACTGATTGCCCTCGGCTCGAGTTTGAGGAGGCCCGAGATGCTGCGTATCCTCCGTGGGAGAAATTATTCAAGATGAATGGACTTGGGACGGAATGAATGGTTGCATTGTCGCCTCATTGATGCATTATGTTTTTTCTCGTCTCTTCATGTTATTCCTCGTCTGTTTCCCTCGTCCTCTCCTTCCCCCGTCCCCCTCCTCGTCCCTTCTCGTCCGCCCCGTTCTCGTCCATCCTCGTCCTCCGCCTCCTTGTCCTCCTTAGTGAGCGCCCCCCCACCTTTACTGCGTTGTCCTCAAGCACCGTCGCACTCCCTCCAGAGGCGGGTGGTGCGTTGTCACATTCCGCCAACACGTCCCTGGCGGTTAGCGGGTTCACGACTCCACCTCATGCAGCGACGGCGTCGTCGAGCTCATCAGCTTGTCAGCCGACCGCCCTGTCGTTCTCGTATCTTGCGCCGCCGTGCGGCAGAAGAGCATTTCCACATTCGTTGGCTTCTCCTCGTCCTCCATCCTCTCTCTCTCTCTCTGTGTGAATCGTTCCTCCCTGCAGCACCCCCCGACGTGTCGATAGGGCGGGGTGGGCATTTCGCTTGAGACTCCTTCGCAATGTATGACCCTGAAGCTCGACATTTGTACATTGATGGAGGGCGGGCCGTCTTCAAAGTGTGGCTCTCGCCCGAGCGCCGCGTGCATTCGTCTTATAAAAGTCTGCAGCAATCTCGCGGACGGAGACTGGGTCGTTGTCAAAGTGTGGTTCTCGCCTTGGCGCCGCGCGCATTCGCATTCACAGCTTGCAGTCATGTTGAGGATGAATGGCGGTTCCTTTTGAGCGTGTGGCTATCCCGCCTTAGCGTCGCGCACCTTGGTTGGAACAAGTTGCAACAATTTCACGGGTGGAGGGCGGGCCGTTTGCAACATGTGGTTCTCGCTTCAGCTCCGCGCATATTGTTTGTTGAAGCCTTGAGAATGATGGTCTAGCTTCAGGCTTGTCAGGAGGCAACTGTCACGTGGATTTGCGGCTTTGAATTCCGAGGAATGATGCTCTGGTGCGATTGTCAGGGGTTGTCAGGACGCAACTGCCACACTGATGCGCAGCGTTGCACTGCCAGGAATGGCGTTTCGGTGCGATTGAGGATTTTCAGACGGTTGTTTGGCCACATCCCACAATGAAAGCACTTCAGGGACCTACGAAAAGGGATTTTTTTGGGAGCTTGTTTGTTGCACCATCGTTGATGCGCCCTGGGTTTACACTTGTCGTCCTCCTCCTCATCCTCCTCCTCCTGCTCCTCCTCCTCCTCCATGTCCACCTCCCGAGAGGCCCGCCCCAGATGCCGTGACGCGCGTGGCTCGACGGGCCCGGGGGAGGCCCCCTGGACGGCGTCCGACAGGCCAGGAAGGCTCCAAGACGGCCAGGGACTCCTCCTCCTCCTCCTCCTCCTCCTCCTCCTCCTCGGTCTCCTCCTCCAGCCTCCCCCTCCTCCCCCTCCTCCCCCTCCACCTCCTCCTTCTCCTCCTCCTCCTCCATGTCCTCCTCCCGAGAGGCCCGCCCCGGATGGGGTCTTGCAACGTGTTGTTTTTTCGCGCCTAAAAGTTAAAGGATTTGCAATCGTCATGGATTGCTACAGCTGCACGGTCGGCCCGCGTAGCCTATCGGATATGCGCGCGCGGACCATGCCATATTCAATAAAATACGAGCGGTGCCAATTCAACACACAAGAAACACACGCGGGACCTAGTTAAACATCAAGACATATGAGGCACACAAACGCATAATGACAGGACGTGTCTACCACATTTAAATCAACATATTCAGCACGTCACATCGCAATAGCGATGTCGGGCGGGGGTGCGTCTAGCCAAATCTTGCCCAGTCCAGCCCAGTCCAGCCCAGCCCAGTCCAGCCCAGCACGGCCCATCCCAGGCCATTAAAACCAGCCCGAGAAGCCTCGACATCAAGACGTGCGGCGGTGGCGCCGACAGGCTGTGAGCATATCAAGCCTTCGCTGTTTGTTTTTCTCCAACTGCAGGGCGTTTCCACGATCTCTGATCTCTGAGAGGGAACGTCGCCGACGCGGCGGCGCAACCGAAACACAAATCAATCAGGTCCTATCCGCGCCAGCCCTGGCGGCTAGGACCTAGAGCACCAGCAAAGAAGGAGGGCGGCCCCTCATTGTCCTCACCGCGGGCTTCTCCTCCAAATCCACAGCAGCAGGCTCCCCCAGAATATTGACATCAAATATGTCCATGATGGGCACGCGAAGGTAGGGAGTAGAGTACGTGCACCTTCGAATCGCAGACTCAGCAAGCAGTGAAGCGAATCGCAGGCTGCGATGCGTTTCACTCTTTGCTGAGGTTGCGACGCCTTGCCCTCGCGGGGCCCCCGTCCACATCCGCCCCCCGAAGACGGCGGACAGGGGCGGGGAGGGAGTTCGGGGTAGGCGGAAGGGCACGAAGAAGATCGCCAACCCTCGCGGCGCGCACGGGTGCAAATGCCTTGCTGCACATCACGTTGCACATGCGGAGGAGGCGGAGGAGGAAGGGAGGAAACCAGAGGGAGGAGAAGGATCATCCTTCTCCTCTTTCTGGGCTACTCCTTCCTCCTCCTCCTCCCTCAACCTCCCGATCCTTCAAGGATGGGTAGGCGGAAGACACGGAGGACCTGAGGTTTACGTGCCATGGCGCCTCCTGGCACCACCAGGAACATCGATCTCTACGTCTTTGTACACAACTTGGCACACGTACTTGGCCACCCCGGCGGCTGCGGCAGAGTTCCGAGCACGTTTCGAAGTCGAGCTTGTCGCCAAACCCGCGTCGGGGGGCTTGACGAGGCTAACATCGGGCATAGCACGGTCATCGTCACCTGTGATTGCATCCGTCTTTGAAGCAGCAGCGTCAACGCAAGTAGCCTCCACGATATCAGATGGAGGAGTCGTGCCATCACCATCACCATCAGTCTTCGCAGACAGCTGGGCAAGAGGAATGAGCCAAGGTGAGCTGCACGTCGAAGATCTTGGATTGGTGTGGTTAGCTCCATGCAAGAACAAATCTAGCCTGGCACCGCCACTGGCGACAAAGCCGACGCACCGACCCACAGGTATGGTATTGGCAATTTCTCGTGTCACCACGGTTCCCCAGAACCGCACATCAATATGAGTCGCTTCAAGTGTTGCTTTGGCCGTTTTGGACTCCGCGCTGACAACACCAGAGGATATGTATGTTACTACATGTTGGTTTGGCCATCTTCCCTCCATCTTTGCCCTTGGCCTTCTCGGGGCACTTCATCTCGATCATCACGCCGAGTGTGGATAACTCTGGGTAGCCCTTCTTGTTCAAGTCATCGAAGTGCGCTTGCACGGCCGCGAGCACTGCGCGGACGTCCACCACCGACAAACTGTGGAGGCTGATCTCCTCGGCGATTGCTCGAAGGTCACGGGATGGTTTGCACCAGTGCCTCCAGCGGCAGCACATGCATCAGCACCATTCGCTTGCTGCTTCTGATGATCGCAGCCTGGCACTGGCCTGAACCTGTCGCGCATGGCGGTGTCAGCGTAGTTGCGGGGGTGTTCCAACATATCGATACGCATATGAGCGCCAGGGTGCTTCTCAGCGTACTTGGACAAGATCCGGGATGCAGCCTTGGCCCGCTCGCTCGTGAACAGGTCGATGTTTTTAACGGCACGTCGGCCTGCTTCACGATGAGGCCTTCCTCCTTGGTGCGCCTCCAGATGTTTGCAACGGTGGCTTTTTCCAAATATCCTTTCAAATCATTGCGCTGCTCCAAGAACTCCCTGGCACCGTGCTTCTCGCACGCCACGCTGGCGGCCCAATGCTTGTCGAACCATTTCATTTGCACCTCATTCTAGCTTGGGCGCTCAGACTGAAGAGGTATCGATGGCGATGGCGAACGCGTGCGCTTGAACCCCATCACACTTCCCCACCCCCCCTCCCCATGGAGCCATAGCAGAAGTCCGCGTGCGGACTTTTGCTCTGCACTCCATCCCCCTTTCTCCCCCATCCTTCCCCGCCCGTCTCTCCCCTGCCCCTTCCCCTGGTCGTTCGTTTGCTTGAAGGCGGGGCTTCGACAGGGTCGGGTCTTCATGTGATTAGGCTGAATGCGTTGGCCACCCTCACACCCCTGCCTGCGGCATAGCGCCGTCGCGCAACACGTTCAGCCAGATCTCGTCCTCCACCGCGGCGCTCCAGCGCGACCGCGGCCCTGCGTCCGAGCTCGACGGCACCAGAGTTGGCGAATGAGACGGCGGGCGCTCGCGGAGCACATCGTTGACGATTGTCAACACAATATTGGGCACGTAGTTCGCTGTAGAAGCCTCGCCATGTTCCATGACAATCGCCATCTGCGTTCCCAGACTTGACACCCAATACGCGTGTTGCTGTCGCCTGAGACTACAGAGCATCTTGGTATCCACGCACTTGTCGAACAGCACCCTGGCAGCGAGTGTTCACCCCCCCTGGCGACGGACTGCTGCGGTGCATCAGCGCGTTCCTTCCGATCGAATTGCACGCCGACCTGAACTCGCTGTGGTGCAAGTCTCAGTCTAGCGGAATAAGTAAAATGACATGAAGAGTAGTGGTATTTCAAGGTTGCCAAAGCTCCCGCTTCTTCTACCCCTCCTGAGTCATTTCACAAAGTCCGACTAGAGTCAAGCTCAACAGGGTCTTATTTCCCCGCTGATTATCCCAAGCCCGTTCCCTTGGCCCCTCCTCGCCCCCGAGGTCCCCCCTGCCACCCCGCCTGGGACACTGCGACGGGGCGGCGACGCCGCCCCGTCGCAGTTTCCCGCTTGGGGGGGGGCACCCCATCGGGGGGGTTACGCCAAGTGCAATGGTCGAAGCTAGGTTGAGATATTGCACCTCGCGGGGCCGAGGGGGGATGTGCCAGGGCTGGCATGTACAATTTGATCCAAGGCCCTGCCGACTTAGCATGCGCATCACACTCCAAAGGGTAAGTCTCTATCACTCGATGCAGCAGCACCTCCAGCAGGCAGTCGTAGGCGCCCTCGATATCCTTGAGGGGGCCCTTCTGGCGTAATGTCTGCATCGCGGTGTGTTCAACGCGGAAGCTGCGCAGATGTGCCCATTGATCGGTAATTATGGGTTGGTCGATTCCGTGGTTTAGATGAAGCGTTCGGTGTCAAGCTTGCTCTGTGCCATGAGCTCCACGGCTCGCTGCTCCACAATCGTGGACTGGCCAATGTCGCCCAGCTCGCCCGTTGTAGCGTCATCTTCATCATCGACCCGCATCAGCAGGCGATGCACCAGCTTAGCACATCTGTAGTGCCCGGACGTCATTAGCATACGCATCTTGCTGAGCCCCTTGACAGTTTTGATCGCGCCCTTGACTTGGCAATCACATTCGCACGCACACACCGCAGGAAACATCATGCGAGCCCCAGGTTCAATACTCCGATGACGTTAACCATAAACCATCACATCATATTTCGGTAGGTGGGGCAACGCAGCATTGATTCCGCAATGCCTTCAGCTCAATGCCTCTGCCGCCGCTGCAGAGGCCTACGAAGCTGGCGAGCCTGGGCGCTTCTGCGGGATCCTTCTGGCGGGGACCCTTCGTGATGAAATACTCCTTGGTCGCCTCCACGTGGGCCAGGATGCTCATCTCCGCTGCCTCCTCTGCCACCATCTCAACTCTATCGGCATCCAATGGGGCGAGCGCCTGGGCCGAAGTACCAGCCGCGAAGCGCCCGCGCTTGCCCGCGCCCTTCCCCTTGGAGATGCTCGCCTTGACAAGCTTAGCCTTTGCCGCCGCATTCGCCTTGGCGGCCTTCTGGTTGGCCTTCGCTGCAACGGCCGCGTCTGTCTCATTGGCGGTTCCACCCTCCTGCCAGGCTGAATAAATGATCGTCCCACCCATATGCTTCAAGGATTTCGCAATGTCATACTCGCCAACCTTCGCAATGACTGGAATGCCAGCGGGCGCGAATCCAGCGGGAAACACCGAGCATCTCCCAGATCGTAACAGACAGGGAGACATCACCAGCAGCACGTCGACGACAGCTTGAGGTCCGTCCTCCTCGCGCTCTAACTTCTTGATGAGGTGCCCGACTGACGTAACAATGTTCTGCATGTTGTTGACGATGTAAGAGCTGGAAAGGTCCGACTCCTGCATGGCTCTCCGCTCTAACGTTGACCACGCAGTCTCGTCCGAGTTCTCAGCCATCCTGGCATTCCCCGCCTCTTTCATGAAGTTGATGCACTTCTCCAGCAACCGCTTCTGAGGCCATCGCCCAGGGTAGGCCGTGCTCGCCAAGTCGAAACGTGAATCCTCCAAGCCCGATTGGCCTTGTGATATATATATATATATATATGTATACCTCTATATATATATATATATATATATATATATAGGTATACATATATATATATAGTCCACCCCATTGCTGCCTTGAGCCTGCTGAGCATCGCGCCCGCGATCTTCGCAGACCTCCAGATCTCCAGCGGGACAGTCTGGGCCACCTGGTCGTTCACGATGTTTCTTTTCGCCTTCAGCCATCGCCTCACATATTAGGTGATTCTCCCTTGTAGGCTTTGCAACGTTTCCGCCCAGTCTTCAGGAACTGCGATAAGTTTTTGCGCCCAGCGTTTTCCATCCACAACTCTCGTGCACCATATGCTAGCGATGCGCAGTGGCATACATCGAAATGTCCTGTTCTCGAAGGGGCCGTATTTTGCACCAACGGAGCCCCGCCTCGGAGGCCTGTGAAAATGCCCATCTTCATAATCGATTCCTTCCGTTCCAATATCGTAGCTTTGTCTCCACGGTCCTTGTGGACGGCTCTTGTGAGAGCTCATTCCCCTTTGGATGTAACCGCGGGCACCGCGCAGGCACCGTCCACAAGAAGTCAGTAGTCGATGCAAGCCTGCTCCTCGGATATGGCATGCCCAATGCCGATTTGATCCTTCAAAGCTTCAGAGGGGGCGGAGGAGGAGAAGGCAGGATTTCCCCTGCATGTGTAGCACGTGTAATAGTATGCGTAGAGTGACGTAACACAGACGGAACATTGTTCACATTTATTTGGCATAGGTTGACCAATGTAAGTCTGAATATGCATTGCACAAGTTGCAGGTGATACGTGTAGAGCGTGTCGTGTGTGTAGAGCGTGTGGCACGCGTAACCGTCGCAGCCCGCGTGGTAGCGGCAGTAGTATTGGTGGGAAGAGGCTCGGAGGGAGGCAAGTGGTGCATGCGTACGATGTGTGCGTAGTAGCATGTGCCGTAGTAGTATGTGTTGTAGTCTGTGTCTTGTGTAGGAAGAGGCTACGAGGGACCTCCCTCGTAGTCTGAGGGTGTTCTGGATGGGTGCCCCGTGTGCCGGGTGCCCGAACGGGTTCGAAACCATTGACGGTGTTTCAAGCCCCCAATGGGTTTCGGGCGGCGTCGGATTCCAGGATAGTTGATGGTTTGTTTCCAGCAAGCAGTCGGTGTCAAATCGCTTCGTGGGTGCTCTGCAACACACGTCGCCCGTAGGCGATCGCTCGCCCGTAGGCGATCGCCCCTGTCCCCTGTTAGCTTTCGTCGGGCTGCCGCACGTGTACGTCAGGCTTCCAGAGCGCATTCTCGCGGCCCCGAGACTCCCAGAAGGTTGACGCTGTTTGTTGCCCCCCTGAACTATTTCACGGCCCTTGGAGCACATGACTCAGGCAAACCAACGCACCCCAAACCCGAGCGCGTTCCTGCAACGATTTGATCTTCCAGTCGAAGACTTTCTCCTTTGCGAACTGATGGATCCAGTCGCTCTCGCCCACGGCGGCAGAGCCCGGCGAAGGGCGGCGGGGGAGACGGCGGCAAAGAGGAAAGCGAACCGGGTAGCTGAGCGCGCGCTGGCACGCCATGTTCTGTGCCCCCGCGCCCCTGTTTGCGCGCGTTGTTGTCGTCGTCGTTCGCCGCGTGCGATGGGTTGGCTGTTGTCCTGGTGGTATGTCATAGTGTATCGGTTGTTGTTTGGTGTTTGGTTGGTGGCAGTTGTGGTAGCTGTGTTGTGTGTTTGTTTGTGTTCTCACGCCCCCGATGCATTGTCAAGTCTAGCTGCCCTGCCGCAGCGCCGCGCGCAAAAGCATACCCCGACGGAATATCAAGTCGAACGGTTATGGCGTTTGTTATGTGAGTTTGCTTGCGCGGTTGTGCGTGGTGCGCTGGTTGCTTGCACTATGCGTTCCTGCCCTACCGCAGCGCCGCGCGCAGGAAAAAAAGAAGACCCAATATCAAGTCGAATGGTTATGGTGCTTGTTATGTGAGTTTGCTTGCGTGGTTGTGCGCGGAGAGTTGGTCGTTTGTGCTCTGCGCTCGTGCTGCTGTAATTGAATATGTTAATTACGTTGAGTGGTGCGTTGTTTGTTTTGCTCGCGTTCCTTTCGTATCCGCTGCAGAATAGGCATGGCGTACCTGCGTCGTTCCTGGCTCGAGGGCAAATTAGGCGTGGCATGTCTAGGCTCAGGGGGGCGCTTAGGCACGGCGTGTCTAACCATGGCGTCGGCCAAGGGGTGAGTTAGGCACGCCGTGCCTAACCATGGCTTGGGCCAAGGGGTGAGTTAGGCACGCCGTGCCTAACCATGGCTTGGGCCAAGGGTTGAGTTAGGCACGCCGTGCCTAACTATGGCTTGGGCCAGGGGGTGGGTTAGGCACGCCGTGCCTAAGCATGGCTCAGACAAAGGGGCGAGTTTGGCGCGCCGTGCCTAGCCTGCCCGTGAGCCAAGAGCGACGCAGGGGCTCCATGCCTAATCTGCAACGGGTGTGACAGGACAGCTAGCGCATAAAAGCAGCCCCCAACTACACAAACAAATTAACCACCAACTCGTAGCACGTAATAACAACAAACAGGATACACATGCCATCAGCACGTAGCCCGATGCAATACACATACTCATATCAAACATACAAGCAACCAGCGAACGCAACACAAACGCAAACCACAACCTCAATACCATCAAACGCCGAATACAACACTAAAATCAACAACCCATACAAACAACGCACTTACAGCAACAGCCACGCACGTGAATCAAACCGCAACACGCGCGCCATGGCACCACCAACCACACATAACACGTGAGAACACCAAACACACCATCACACGCAAGGCACGAGACCAGCCACAACAGCAGCAATCATCAGCACCACTCAACAAACAAGACCTACGGTCACCAAACAACCATCAATGGCACTTCGGGTGCCAACCGTTGGCGGCAGCGGCGGTGGCGCGCGCGCAGTTACCCCGAGGCAGCCCCAGGAGACCCTTCGGGGCCCATCTCGGGGGGGGGGCTCTGACGGGAGGGGGGAGGAGGGGCTTGGGAAAGGGGGTGGGGAAGTTAGCAGGGTGCTATGGTTGGGCTCGAAAAGCGCGGGGCGGCGAACCTTTTTGTTATATCCAGTATAGGTCCGAACTGTCTACGGGGGATTCACGGCGCATCGCTGGCTGAGCTCCAGCCACGCTGCGGCCGAGAAAGACGCCTCCAGAGAACGGAAGGAGCATTGGTCAAAGCGTTGGAGCCATAATGCCAGTGGGCCGAACTGTGATTGGGCAGGTTTTTCCCACCCAGGGTGGCAGCGGACCGAAGAAGTACTGCTCGGATACCCCCATCTTGGAATGGCAGCGGGCCGACCGTGATTGGCCTTGTTTCCCCCAGCCAGGGTAGCTGAGTGCCGAACAGTGACTGGCCAGGTTTGCCGTGAGCTAAGCGGGGGTGGCTGATGCTACACGGTACTCATGCACAACATACGCCAATCAGGAGGGGGAGGAGGATGAGCGCAATCGCCAATCCCATCGGTGTCCGATTCTTCTAATAGGAGCTGCACAATGAGTTCGGATGAGGAGGGCGAGGAGAGGGGTGAGGATGATGATGATCACGGCGATGGTGGCGATGTGTCGGTGCATCATAGCGTTGCTGCGCATGCGAGGCAGCGAAACGAGTCAAGCTCCTCGGCAAAATCTGGGGCCAAACGCAGAGCGCACTCGACGTGCCACGCTGTAAGACATCCGCAGCATTTGAACACATCGAGGTCAAACTCTGCGACACCAGACAACAGCTTGGCGACTGCCTCGCAGACCACGCACTTCGATGCAGAGGCAGCTCCTTTCACGAATGGTCCACAGAAGAGTGCTGTCCGGCGAACAGCTTGAGCTTCGCGGCGCCACGATGACATGATTGGCCGCATGCCCTTCTTCACCTTTTCCATCTCAGCCCCTGCGTCTGCAATCGCAACCTCTCCATCATAAACAAGGTTCGGCACTGCGAAAGCTAATATTGCTTTGATGCCACCAACGCTGTCCACTGAAGTCTTCCTGGCTTCGCGCCGTGCTGGACTTGTCCACCTAACAAACGCGCACTCCTGATCTGCTCCATCCACCATCGCCAAGCTGACGCCTCTGATGGCTAAATGCGTCGTTGAGCCTGCCCTGGCTTCCTCAACGGCCTTCTCGACTGATGACCGACGTCCTGCCGGCCGATGCTCGAACCTCGGCGATGAGAATGGCAACGCCAGCTTCGCCAACAAACGATCGAGGCACGGCAGCGCGTGGGAGCCCACCATGTGGAGCCCACCGGCAGGGTCGCCTCTCTCGTTGCTTTCAGTGGTACCACAGTGTGGCGCAGTGCCACCGTCACCCGTGGCAGCGTCGGCAGGCATCTCGACCTCGCCGTCTTCGGCGTCGCTGCCCACATCGTCGTCTCCAAATTCGCCGTCCCAGCGTATTCCGTCAAGGAATGCTTCAAGCATCTCCTCTAAACCGTCTCCAGCACCCGGGCCAGAATCCCTTGGCCCAGGCGTCTCTGTTTTTGTTTTCTTTGATTATTATTTTCTGCGGGCTTCTCCCACGTCGCTCTCACGCGCTGGTGCGTGGCGCGATCGAGGCGACGCTCGGTCAGTTGTTTACCCCGCGTAACTCCATATCGATGCACTTCGAGCGCGGCTTCCCTCGCGCGCTTCCGGGGGGGGGGGTCGAAGGGCCTTTTGCATCAGTATCGAGAAGGCCTGGCCCGCCTTCATCCAGCAATGCAGGAACATCATCACAAGTTAAGCCTCGATTGATGACATCTCTGACGTGAGAAATTACCAGTGGCAGTTGAAGCACAAACATGTTTCGACCATTGTTCACGGTGCCTCCACTGACTAACTTTGACGTCTATACGACCATGCAACGCCGAATGCAAATTGCTGCCCCCGCCACCCACAGGCTGAAATGTGCGCACCGACAGTGTGTTCAGATGTAGTTCACGCCCAAGGGGGTTAACGAGGCCAACGATCGCATCTAAGCGTTCGTATACGTGGTGGTGGCAAGCTTTCGGAGCAGCGGGTTCGGGCACGTTGGCGGTCGAAGCAGGCGCAACTCGCAAAGCGTATTCGTCTGTTTCCATGTGCGCCACGAGCCCAGGGCGTAGCTCGCAACCTTCTTCTGGCGAAATGGCGTCGCCCACTGTCAACGCCAGTCGACCCAACGCCCTGGCAACTTGCGAGGTTGGGCTTGTTTTCCCCATGCTTGTCACGATGCTGTTGGTCCCCTCAGCGCACTGCGTCTCCGAAGGCAGCTCTGCGCGCCACCAGAGTAGGAAGCCACACATACATATATATATATATGTATATATATGTATGTATATTGCATGGTATTTGCCCAGTCTGCGAAACAACCAACAACTCTTCTTTGAATAGTGTTGACGCTTTCTACGCTGCGTCGCTGAGCGGGTTCTTCATGAGACAGCAACCATCCATGCTGACAGCCAGAGTAGCACTCGCATGTCTTTTCTCGTCTCTCTCACTCGCGGGTCTTGACACAAACCTGATGAGCTGCATGTGCAATGATTCGAGCGGCACGATGATGCGGTACGTGCAGCTTGCTGCAACGCGAAGGACGCTCTCGACGACGAGACGAGCGCCAGTGGCAACCTGTGGAAGAACACCCAAGTGCACCCGACAGTCGACCCTGCCTCCCGTTCCATCCCAGTACTAGTGTCGGCAGTTCAAAGATGGGGTCCTGAGGGGTGGGGGCCTGGGGACAGGCAGGGATCCAATGGTGGATTGGTGGATTTGCATTGTTTGAAGCACCCCGCTCTTAAGACCCCATCCCTCAGGACTCCATCTCTGAAGCGCCGATTGCGGGTGGGTGGCAGACGGCGCGGGGGGGAAGGGGCCAACTTGTAGGGGGCGGTTGCGTGCTCCGTGCCTCCTCTTCTGGGCAAGCGAGCTCGTCCCAAACGTGTCCCCGTCGCAGTGGATTTGCAGAAGCGCGTGCATCAAGAAGACCCGTCGCATCTCTGGCAATATCATCCGCTTTGTCTTCGAGGAACTCTGACATCGGCGTGGGGCCCAAGTAGACGCCCCCCTCATCCTTGAACTTCTTATTCCTCTGATTGTGTTGTTTGACTGCTTCTTGGTGCCATCTCATCAAATGCATCAGGGGGGCCTTTGACAGCCACCGAGACCCTCGGCATCGCCCAGGACAAAAGGGGGACAGACTGTGCGCGTGGCGCTAGTCCGCGACTTAACTCGCTCAGCGTGCCGCGCGTCTTCGTCGTCGGCCCCAGCACCAGCGCGAGCTTCGCGAACTGCCGCCTCGTCAGGGTTCTCCTGGGGAGCCCGACAGCTACATTGCATGTCTAGCACTAGCGCCGCTACTCGTTCGGTGTCGGGCGGGCCCCAAACTTGTTTTTCGCCTAGATCCAGCAACGGCTACCTCGACAGTAATGTTTGACCTGCGCTGTGTCATTCTAAGTCGGGGCCACAACCACACCCCATGATGACGACGATGATGGTGGCAATGCTGATGATAGTGGTGAGCAGTAGCTAATATGTGTAACTAGTTTCGCGTTTACGTAATACGATATGTGTAACTAGTTCCATGTATGCGTAGCTAGCTTCACGATTAAATAATACGATTGGCATGTGGAGAGGGTGTCACAGAACACATCCATGAACAGCTTAGGCAGGTGAGCCTCAGCGTGCCACATGACAGCCTCCAAGTTGTCGGTACTGCCCCAGCGGCCGCGCAATGCAGTACCTGGAATCACGCCGAATATTTTGTTGGCGGCTGAATCACTAAACAAATCAACAGCACGAGCCCTGAACTTCAATGGTATACCGTGGCCGCGCCAAACACTGGTGACTTTAGAGCTTCACGAGAAATAGTCCCTATCCCAGGTGACCGATCACTCCCACTTCTCAAGAATATCAAGTTCATTTCCAACAAAACGATGGGCCTGCTGGAATTGACACCACACGAAAGCACACATCACATTCAGCTGGTCGCGCATTGATGTATGTACCATTCGCGGCTGAGGTTGGTTACCGCTTCCATCATTTTATCCAAAAACTGTAGATGCTGATGGCGCGTGTGTCTGTAGGGGCTGACGTCAAAGGGTCTGCTCCAGTCGATCTGAATTGCCCCCCCCCCCGCCTGGCAGCGCGCGGCCTGGAGGTCGGCAGACGTGCGCGTTGTCACAGAGCATGCTGCCATGTGCACGTTGCCCTCGGCAATGCACTCTGTCGCCGCGGCGTCGCCTTGGTACCGGCGTGGCAAGAGGACTAAATAAGTTCTATCTTCCGATAAGTTGAACACGCCAATTCTTTCGGCATGCCATACTATTGTCGGGGGAGCGTAAGACCTGGGTTTGCCAGGACTCGAGTTCGCCATCGTTTTTTTGACGACCGCGCCTCGGATTTTGACGAGGAGGAGTTTCGTGGGATGTCTGCAGCGGGAGGCCTCGTCAAAATGCAGGTTCGGCCCCGTCATTCTTTTGACGACCTCGTCGGGGATTTCCGAGTCCCCTGTGCCCAGGTCTTACGTCCCCCTGTCGCACGTGCTTGGCCACAGATGCTCTGCGTTCATACAAGTTGATCGCCCGATCGCTTTTGAGGCCACCTCGGACTTCATCTCTCGCCATCAGTGCGGCTGCGGACCGAGCACCGATCGCACTGCTACACGTATCCACCAGGCAATGTAACGTTCCTGCCAGGTCTGTAACAGACAAGGGCCATCGCCTCATCGACTCTCTTCGTTGCCACGGCAAGGTGCTGCGCCAGCGTGTTCACCCTCTCTTTCTTTTTCAATTGTTTGAGCTGCCTGTCATTGCGAGACATGTCTGCAGGCAGCTGCTTCTCGCGCTCATCTTTTCGAGCGCATATTTGTTGCAGCTCGGCGTGGCAAAAGCATCTGGACTCCGCAACTTCAGGCAATGGTGCAATTGGAGAATCTAACGGTGGAACATGCTCGACAGGCGCTCCCCTCGCGGCAGCAGCTCTCACCCAAGACCTTTTTCTGGGCGGGGCACTGCTGTGAAGAAATGCTTCCCAATTGTCTGGAGGAACCGAACGTTGCAAAACTGGCTATTCAACATTGGCACCACAGTAGCATGAACGCTTCGACTGTCCGCCATCCGGACGGCGCCAACTTCTGCCTCGTGTCCAAACACTGAAGGGTTTACATACGTTTGAATTCTGGCCTTCAAGCCATTGGCGCGCACGTCCTCCACTGGATGGCCACGTGCCGCCAAACATGTGATCACCAAATTAGCTACATTGAACAACGAAACTCGATGCGTGGAGCATAGGTCTTTGACCCACTGTCTGTGCCCATGCTATGACAACATCGCGTGGGCGATAGAGTCCAGGAACCGCCCTGGGCCACTGCGGCTACGGAAGAGGAACGTGGAGAAACGCGAAAGTTGTAATATCCCGGAGAACCATACAACTTTTGCGTTTCTCCACGCCGACGTCGTCGACGTCGCCGTCGACGTCGACGTCGGCGCAGTCGTTCCTCTCATCCTCTTCGTTCATCCCGACTATCCTCTATCATCATTTGTCTATTATCCTCTTCGTCTTTGTTCCTCTCCTCCTCTTCGTCCACCT
>CAUYUJ010014740.1:0-47500 GCA_963575745.1 Prorocentrum cordatum | reverse complement strand
CTCTCTCCACTTCCTCCGCCTCCCCCCAGGGGGGAGGAGCCGCCGCCGCTGCAACCGCCGCTGGCGCCGACGACGACGACGACGCGGACGATGCGGACGACAGGGACGACGACACGACGACGACGACGACGACGACGACGACGACGACGACGACGACGACGACCCGGACGCGCGCCAGGTCGTCTCTCTGGCCGCCCGTGCGGTGCTGGAGCAGTATGGTGCAGCGGGGGGGGGTTGGGGTCGGGCGCGGGTGGGCGTCCTCCTAAAGCAGTTTTGGTCAGCCCAATCGGCCTCCAGGAGCCCTCACCAGGCTCCAGGACCGTCAGAAAGCGACTTGGGATGAAAAGCTGGCCCTGGGGAAAGGGTCGGGACAGTTGGGGACAGAGGAGGAGGGACATTGTTCTTGTAAGATTAGCTTGCTCTCTGATTCTCTGGCTCGGGGAGGGATGCTGAGGACGAGGAGGGAAGGGGAGCGCAGGATGAAGAGGGCTCGAGAGGAGGAAGGAGGTGAAGTAGGTGAAGGAACACAAGGAGGGACATACCGAAGAGCGGGGAAGACAGGGAGGAGGAGGAGAAGGAGGAGGAGGAAAGAAGATGATGAGGCGGAGGATGTGAAGGAACAGGGATCCCTATCAGGGAAACGCCGACGAGGAACAGGATGAATCTAATCTGATGGGAAGAGGAGAACGTCAAGAGGAGGAGGGTGAGGGGACTGCAGTGGACCAGGGATGATGACGGCGATGACGCTGATGATGATGACGATGACGAGGACTATGCCGACGACGACGTCGACGACGACCAAGATGTTGATGATGCGGATGATGGTGCTGAAAAGTACGATGACGATGATGTCGATGGTGATCACGATGCGGATGATAATGGTGATAATGGTGATTGTTGTGATGGTGATGGTGAAGGTGACCATGGCCTTGACGATGACAATGACGATGACGGGGATGAGGATGACAATGATGACGATGAACATGACCCTAGCTAGAACTTGAGCGCGCGCGAAGCGCGCGCGATGGTTCTAGTGTGTGTATATATATTGATTTCACGCGTGTCCCGATGCATGGGCGGCTTCGGTCGACGAGGAATTTGTTCGTCTGACTGGGACGCTGTATTTGCGTGCTGGCGTGCGCGATCGTGTGCGCGTTGGCGTTCGGTTATCGCACTGACGGGTCTTCGGTGCCAGATGGGCCCAGCGACGCCGCGCGCGCCTGGCTCCCGCGCGCCTTTCGATGCTCGATCACGCGTCAAGCGTTCGGCTTCCGCGTCCGCGTCCGCGACCGCTACACATGGGGAGCGTGTGGAGTACCACTGCACCAGCTCATGTTGAGGCCCAGAATGCCAAGACACAGCAGGCGTTTCTCGACCCGTTTTCGGGTGACCCACCCGCTGGTGGGTCACCTGCACAGTGCGCGCTACACAGGGGAAGCGCGTGGTGCACGAATGCACCAACTCATGTTGAGGCCTTGTATGCAAGTGAAACAGTTGTTGTTCCTCAGCCAGTTGTTGGGTGACACTCGCTGGTGGGCCCGCCTGTGCGGAGCAGGCTGGGGAAACGAGTGGAGCAGGCTTGCACCAATTCATGCTGAGGCCCAGCATGCAAGTGAAACAATTGGATTTTGTTCACATAGTTTTCGGGTGACCCACCCGCTGGCGGGTCACGTGTGCGGTGCGCCTACACAGGGGAAGCGCGTGGAGTACGAATGCATTTTATCAGATGGAGGCCCAGAATGCAAGCGAAGGAACCGGGTTTGCTCAGCGAGATGTCGGGTGATCCACCCGATGGAGGTTCATTTGTGCGGTGCGCGCTAAACAAGAGAATCGTGTGGAGCACGAATGCACCAACTCATGCTGAGGCCCAGAATGCAAGTGAAACAATATGTTGCTCAACCAGGTTTCGGGTGACCCACCAGCTGGTGTGTCACTTATGCGGTTCGCGCTATGAAAAGGAAGCTTTAGGAGTACGGATGCACCAGCCCATGTTTTGGAGGCGCCCAGCATCACCAGGGAGGGCCTCAAGAGGCCCCCACGAGAGACCAAAAAAGCTCCGAGAGGCTCCGAGGCGTCAAAAACGCTCCAAGAGGCCCCAAGGACCACCAAGACTTCTCCTCCTCCTCCTCCCTCTCCTCCTCCTCCTCTTTCATTCGGGGCAATATGACCTTATGAGTTTCTTATTCCGTTCGGGAAAAAAAACACTGGCAACGAGTGACACGTCCAGGGCGGCATGCAACCTCCTCCTCCCCTCCTCCTCCTCCTCCTCCTCCTCCTCCTCCTCCTCCTCCTCCTCCTCCTCCTCCTCCTCCTCTCTCATTCGGGGCAGTATATAAACAGACCTGTTCGGAAGAGCATTGGCAGCATGGTGGTGCAGGAGCCCTTCGCCGATCACATGACCGTGGCAGGCCAACATTTCGAAAAGGAACCCACGAAGACCCCCATAGAGCCAAAACGGCTCTAGGTCGACCTGTTCAACCCACCTTTTGACGGCTCATGCAACACATGTTCCCGCCCTCCCCGCACCTCCAGCGGCTGTTGCACTGTATGGTTCTACGTTGCCCTTATCAAGGCAACTCCCTTGGCGACCGTGTCTGGATGGGCTGGTGGGGATTTTCCCCCGTCGCGGCCGCAAGCGGAAGCGCAGGCGGCGTCCGAAGTCAGCCTGGGCTACGAGCCAAACCTAAACTGGTGGGGATTTTTTGTTACCAGCCGCAGGCGAGCGCGCCGACGGCGTGTCAAGGTCCGAGCGGGCCGCGCGAGATCCTACATTACTTGGCACAAACAGGCCTACCGCCGCAACTCAGGCCGAGACCAGGAAGTGGCCGAGGGGGGGGGGCAGGACTGCAGGCTGCCAGGGGCTGCAAACGTGCATCGAGCTGCGGACGCGCTGCTGACTGCCAGGGGCTGCTGATTGCCAGGGGCTGCAAGCTGCCGGAGGTGAATTGAACTGCAGGGACGTGGACAACCGCTGCAAACGGAGAGGCTGCCAGGGTGGCCTGAACCGTGGAGGCCTGAACCACCAAGTAGACGAATTGAGTGCGCGTGAATTGGCCAACCGAAGCTGGGGCGCAGCCAAAATGGCGCGCAGTAACACCACGATGTGACCAGGGTGACGGCAAATCGGAGTATGGACTGTCCGAGATGCCCGCCATGGTCCAGCAGGTGCGGGTGGTGGCGCCACCGAAGTCGCACACCAAAGCCCCGTTGAAGGGGGGTGCAGTCCGCAATCGTCCGGCCACAGATGGCGACTGGGACGAACAGGGACCAGGCGGACGATGAAGAAAGGAAATGGGTGGGGATATCCGTAAGGGCTTCGCCCCCTGCCGCCGGCACCCTCTCTCGGAGAATGGGCCATGGAAGAGCTAAGTCATGAGGCCTTGGCGCTGTCGTGAAGCAGTATCGAAACTTCATGCGAAGCCGATTCGCAATCAGCAAAACCAACTGATCACAAGAGGGGTTACCACACCTGGCGATTGGTAAGACGTGTATGGTTTACGGGCTTGGTTACCACACCTTGCGATTAAAGGGCCGAGGGAGTTCTCGCAGTTTGGGTTACCACGCCTTGCGATGGATGTGCGTGAAGGGTGGCACCGAATTTCAGAAATGTGGCAAATCCCCTGTGTTTTTGGACCCTGACCCCGCGGATCTGCGTGAGGGGTGGCACCGAATTTCAGAAATGTGGCAAATCCCTGTGTTTTTGGACCCTGACCCCGCGGATCTGCGTGAGGGGTGGCACCGAATTTCAGAAATGTGGCAAATCCCCTGTGTTTTTGGACCCTGACCCCGCGGATCTGCGTGAGGGGTGGCACCGAATTTCAGAAATGTGGCAAATCCCTGTGTTTTTGGACCCTGACCCCGCGGATCTGCGTGAGGGGTGGCACCGAATTTCAGAAATGTGGCAAATCCCTTGTGTTTTTGGACCCTGACCCCGCGGATCTGCGTGAGGGGTGGCACCGAATTTCAGAAATGTGGCAAATCCCTGTGTTTTTGGACCCTGACCCCGCGGATCTGCGTGAGGGGTGGCACCGAATTTCAGAAATGTGGCAAATCCCATGTGTTTTTGGACCCTGACCCCGCGGATCTGCGTGAGGGGTGGCACCGAATTTCAGAAATGTGGCAAATCCCTTGTGTTTTTGGACCCTGACCCCGCGGATCTGCGTGAGGGGTGTCGATTTCGAGCCCCCTCAGCAATTCAGACAACGCGCCCAGGGGGTGCTAAAACATCTGGTTTGGGCCTCCCTCCCCTCGCGCGGTCAATCAACTAGTTACAGTAACCAGCAAGAAGCAGAACTGTGACACTGGAAACTACAAACTACAACTGGTACAGGAAACTGCGAATCACGGGCCTACAGCCTGGTGGCCCCACAAGGGGGCCGGCGGACTTTTTTGATCTGCGGCCCAAAGGACGGTTCCAGAGGGCGGGTCAATCAGGCTGTCTGGGGCACAGAGCCAGATAATTTGCGAATCCAGCCGTCGCTGTCGACAGCCGACCGCACGCAAGCATGCCGAACGGAATTCAAGGAGACGCACCTTGGCGCCGACAGGTGGGAACGGGCGCGGGAAGAGTGCGAGGGGTCGCCGAAACGGCGCCAGCCCAACACGACGGAGCAAGCAGGAGAAATGCCAGCGGGCCAAAAGCCAACGCCAGAATGCCCAACCACGAGAGCAAGCAAGATAATTGCCAGCGAACCAAAAGCCAACGCCGGAATGCACATGCGAGGAACAAAGTGAACCTCATTCAGCCGCACGAAAACGGCACCCAGTGACCGCGGGGCGTCGCACAGTGGCGCCAGCACCCGACAGACCGGGAGACGAAAGTTCATAGCGGACAACTGCCATCCTGGAGCCCTCACGCACGGAGCACCTGAATGCTCGATGCTGGCATCTCGCACCCTGTGCGTGAGGTAGCCGAAGGGCGCCTGCCGAGTGGGGGGGAAACGCCACTGGGCAAGGTCACCAGTCGTCGGGGATGCGTCGAGTGGAGCGTATGGGGTGGGCCTTAGGCCGGCGACCCCAGTCATCCAAAGTACGTGCCCTGGCGGGCAAAACGGGCCCATGACCGAGAACGGGGCCAAAGTGAACCGTGGGCACGAACCGCAGCCAGTGCCGCACGGACGGGGACCCACGAGTCACTGTGGGATCTATACGCAGTGCAGTGAGAGGTGCACATCGCCCCCAGGAGGTGACGCAAGGGTATTGAGGCCGGAGCCTGTCACTGCCGTGACACGAGTCCCTATCGAAAAGGAACTGCCCCGACGGCATTGGCCCGTGGGGGCCCCTGCCAGTGTGGAGCGCACCATGTGCACGTATACGTCGTCGGCCCGCCACAGCAGTCGTCGGGAGAGAGGGGGGGCGCAGCCGATAGCCGCAAGTCAGTGAAATCGTGGGGCAGGGGGGGAGCCATGAGGCGACGCGGACCGTCGAGGACCCAACATGGCGTAGTCGGAAAGTGGTCGGCGTAGGGCGCCTGCCTGGTGGGGGGGAGACGCCACCGGGCCAGGCCGCCAGTCGACGGGAGTGAGAGAGATGCACCTCACCCCCGGGAGGTGACACCAGGGTATTAAGGCCGGGGCCTGCGGCCGGGGCCAGGGGATTATTGGTGGGGATACGCGAAGCGTCAAGAATTTCTGAACCATGTTTCGGTTGACCCTCCCACTGGTGCGTCACCTGTACAGCGCGCGCTGCATGGGGCAAGCGTGGGGAGCACGAATGCAGCAACTCAGGTTCAGGCTCGCAATGCAAGTGAAACATTGTTTGTTCTCACCCATTGTTCGGGGTGACCCACCCGCTGGTGGGTCACCTGTGCGGTGCGCGGTGCATAGGGGGAACGTGTGCGGTACGAATGCACCAGCTCATGTGGAGTTCCGAGATGCCAGTGAAACGTTCGGTTTTTCTCAACCCTTCCTCGGGTGACCCAGCTGCTATTGGGTCACCCGTGCGGCGCGTGCTACACAGGGAAAAGCGTGTGGAATACGAATGCACCAAGTCATGCTGAAGCCCAGGACGCAAGTGAAGCAGTTGGTTTTCCCCAGCAGTACTTCGGGTGACCTACCCGGTGGTTGGCCACCTGCGCGGCGAATGCTACACAAGGGAAGCATTTGGAGTACGAATGTGAGGCCCAGATTTTGTCTCAACCAGTTTGGGGATGACCCATCCGCTGGTGGCTCACCTGCGCGGCGCGCGCTGCACAGGGGACGCTCGTGGAACACGAGTGCACCAACACATGTTGAGGCCCACAATGAAAGTGAAACGGGTGTTTTTTTCCTCAGCCTTGACAGCCTTGCCTTTCCGCGGGGCAAGGCTGGCGTCAGCAATTTCTTCTCGGCATCAGTGAGGCTTTGCATGGATTGGTCCCTGAGCGCGGTCTCGATCCTTTCCAGGTCGCAGGGCGTGTCAGGTGTAGCACTTTCGCGCGACCCACGGAGGGTGCGCATGGGTGGTCCCTGAGCGCCGTTGTCTAACCACGCCACGGTCGCAGGGCGTGGCAGACGTGGCCTGACGCCAAGACGGGGTGCGCAGGAATCTGCCTCTGAACGCGGAGCGCCAGGGCGCTCGCGGGGATGTCCCCGGCGGGCCGGTTTGCCCTCCCAGATGTGGTTCTCTAGATGTGCGTTAAAGCGTCGGGGGCAACTATTTTTCATAGTTGCCCCCCAGGTTGTTTGTTGTTTCTTGACAGGGGGCAAATGACTTGTAAGCATGAAGGAGCAGCAAAAGCAGTCTGAGCTCGGTGGGTTATGTTGCGTTGGAGGGTTGCGCGCAATGACAGGGCGGAGAAGGTCGAAAGGCAACAACGCGCGCGACAATCACAAACATGCGCTCAGCATCGGCGGCGTGGGCAAGGGGCCAGCAGACAAGCAAACATGTTTCGGACTGGCAGACAGGTTCACTTGTGCGTTGTTGATGAGTCTGTTTGCTCATGTCACTTCTGTGGCACGGCACGGGGCCGCGGGTAGGATAGTGGAAGTCAAGCAAGTAAATTCGAACGAGTAAGAGGGCCCAGCCCGCCACATTCCGCCCCACAGCATACGAACCAATCTTGGCACAACTAGACATCAGGGGTGGCGCGCTCGCCCACGTAGCGAGCAGACAGCGTTCGCGCACGCGCGCCGCCCCGCTCCCGAGCGTCTTGGCGAGTAGAACACATGGGCTGCGCACAGACATTAGCGGAACCCTCGGGGAATCCAATTGCGGCGCCGGCGAAAACACCATTTCACCCTTCTCGCGCGGCAAATATCCGACACGACTGGCGAGGGCAATACATGCGCCGCGCCAAAGCGGGAGCGCCGCTTTCAGCCAAAATCTGCGTGTCGTTGGGGCGAGAGCGATATCTTGTCAGTTCGCGTGTGGCCTCGCGTCCGCTTCTGACGACTGGGCGAGTGAGAAACGTGCCGTTCCCACACGGGAGAGTTAGTTTCATTTGAAATTTGCGTGGCGTTCGCCACCATATTTATATTTGACCAGCTCGCCCGCCACCCCGCTGCCGACAAGTTGGCGAGCCGAAAACATAAGACGCGCCTGAATTGGCGAGCGGGTTTCAGAAAACATGTGCGGCGCTGTGGCGAGAGCGAGATTGCGTTGTTTCGCGCGCGACGTGTGCCGCGCCATATTTTCGCCGCGTGGTTGGCTACGTCGGTGACGGAACGCGCAAACTTACGAAGAGCAAGAACGTACACTTGGTATACGTATCTTGTTGGTGGGATGGAAGGTCCAGGGTCTGGCTGCTATCGGCCGGCTAGATGGCATAATGGAAATATGTATGAGCAGCGAAAACATACATACATATATATATATATATATAATCGAAGGAGGGGGGAGGCGATGTTGGGGGGGAACCTAATCTAGAAACAGGATGTAGGCGTATGAGAACGAAGACGAGGAAGATGATGATAATAATACGGGAACTGACGGCGACCACCAAGAGCAGGAGGAGTAGCAGGAGGGAGGGGGAGTAGGTCCAACTGTTTCCTTGGAGGGTTCGTTCCTTCATGATTATGCTCGTTTCGAAAAAAAACCGTGGGCTGCTGGAGCCAAGCCAAGGCAGTGTTGGCCTCGCTGTGAAGCTATGTGTCGTCGAGGTGCTTGCTGTCTGGACCGCAGCCCGCTCTCCTGGAACCGCACGGACTAACAACATTGGCAGGATCCGTCAGCGGGGGCCTAACAGTGTTGCTGGTTCAGGGGCACGTAGAGAGGTCGCGTCCAATAGAACTCGGCGGCCACGGCACTCTTCTGCCTCAGTCTGAGATTGCCGAATCCAGAGCAGACCCTGACTCATTGACGCGTCTGCGGCGGTCGTGGGAGTCAGAGGGTGGCACCGGCACCACCAGCAGGGTCTGCGGCGAGCTGGCCCACGATGCCTCCCCGAGCCCGAGATCGGAGGCGTCTGAGGGGGACGCGGAAGAAGCAGCTACATCACACCGCCACGATGATTTGCCTTCGCCCCCTGCGATGCTGATGTTGGTGTCTCGACTTGCCTTGCTCCCATTCCGCATCCCACAGTGGGGCGGCGTGGAGGGAACAGCTGGGCGAACGTGCTCAAGCCGGACCAGTCTCAGACGGAGGGCGACGACGTCTTGCAGGCATAGGGGGTGGTGGGCCCTGGCTGGGGTTTGGACAGCATTCAGGAGGAAAAAAACACACAGACACAATTAATCGTCGATCCCTAAGAAAATATGGGAAAATATTGGAAGTGTGGGGGAAGACAGAAACCCAGAAAATATGGGAAAATATGGGGGGTATTTTGATTTGTGTGTAATTATTTGTGTGTCCTGGGGCCCCTTCATACACGCGATCGTGAGGACTTGGATTTGGAGGACGAGAAGGCCGAAGAGAGCGAGAGCGCTTCGGTTGCACAGGGGCAGGTTCAGGAGATAAAACGACGCGAAGATCGGGACAAAATCGGATCGGGATAACTCGAAATCTCTGAGAATTGGCGGGTTTGGAGGATGTATTGGGCGCCGCGGCCGCTCCAGAGCGTTCCAGAACGCTCTGAGAGCGCTCCGGAGCGCTCTGGAGCGATGTATCCCGATCCTAGCCCTGTTTTAGGAGAGCGATGAGGAGCTCGAGCATGTGGATGGGCATGGCTGTGAGCATGGCCGCTGGCAGAACCAGGAGCAGGAACACGCTGAGTGGGGCGAGGAGGAGCAGCAACCGCATGAGCATTTTTGCATGACGGGTACAAGGTGGAATGTGTCTATAGAGGGGGGGGGAACAGAGGAGAAGGAGCTGGAGGAGAAGCAAGTCTCAGGATGACGTGGCTGCAGGCACCGCGTAGGCGGCCTCAACATTCTGATGCCGCCCGACAGCGCAGCCGAGCTTTCGAGATTATCCAAGTGTCAGGTTGTCTGTTTTGTTGACGGCGTTGTCCAGGCTGGCTTTCACGCAAACGATGCAGCAGTAGCAAATTAGCGCCGTTGGATGGTGCATGATGAGCTTCTGTCGTCCGTAGGGATTCCGAAGTCCGCGCCCTTTGTACTTTCCCAATCAGTGCTTGCACTGAAGGGGTCCTCTCGGATGTTGAAGGATTTGGTGAAAGTGCCCCGCCGATTTTGGTCGCACGCTGGGTTCCCCGGTTCCCGGGTTCCCGGCTCCGGGTTCCGGATCCCGGGTTTCCGGTTCTGGATTCTGGGCCGATTTCGGACGGCGGCGAGGTTCTTGGGTTCCCGGGTTTTTGGTTGATTTTCTTACCGATCGGTCTCACCATCGATCTCATTACCGACTTCTCGATCGATCTTACCATCGATCTCACAATCGATCTCACTATCAATATCACAAGCGATCTCACTAGAGATCGCATGAGCGATCTCGCGATCGATCTCACGATCGATCTCATTGAATCGATTTCACTCTCGGTCTCACGATCGACCTTAGAATCGTCCTCACTATCGATTCCACTGTCGATCTCACTATCGATCTCACAATCGATCTCAAGATCCATAGTATCAATTTTCCAATCATCCACTGATTGGGGTTTTTCTCAGGTGTAATTTTAACCTCGTCCCTGCATGGGTGAGGTGCGACTTGTTCCCCCAACAGTGCTAACACTTAGGGGTATGTATTTCTGGTCGACGGAACTGGGCCTGTCTGGCGGTCTGGCGGCTATGTTGTCGCCGTCGACGCCCCGTCGCCGCCTCGTCGCCATCCGTCGTATGGGCCTGTCTGGCGGTCGGTCAGGCGGCTATGTCGTCCTGTCGCAGCTTCGTCGCCGCCCGTCGTCTGGGCCTGTTTGAAGGTCTGGTGGCTACGTCATCGCCGTGGCCGCCCCGTCGCCGCCTCGCATAGAGTGCACCGCACATATTCTTCTTTTAAGAAGAAGAGAGGTTCTACGCCCCCCCCCCCCGGGGTCAACGCTTCACCCCTTCGTATTGCAATTTACGTATGATTCTGCCCCATCGTCCATCCTAACTGCGAACTCAGATTATCCCAGCCAAACCGGTATCGCCCCCCCGCGCCACCCTCTGCAAAAAAAATATGCGCGCACGCTCGCCTATCAAAAATCAGAAGTGTTCAAGAATCCCTTGCAACAAATGCGACGAAGTGCACACGCGTGCGTCGTGGCGCGCGCATGCCTAAATCCTTGAAAGACCCTCGGTTTCGGAAGGATTTCAAAATCGAGTTCCCCAACAAATACACAAAAACACAGGGTTTCGCAACACGGATTTTCGAAGAAAAGCTTACGCGCGCGCTCTTGCGAAATCATTGTAAGATTTCCAGAAAATTCTAACGTACGGGCTTCGCGCGCTTGCATGTCGAAATCGTTCGGAAACCCTTGCGCGCGTACCGCCGCGAGAATCCTCTACAAAAAACTAAACGAAGTGCGCGCGCGTCGTCGCGCGCGCATGCCGAAATTCTTCAAAAACTTCCGGTTTCAGAAGGATTTCAAAATCGAGTGTCCAAACAACATAGAAAAACACAGGGTTTCGCAACACGGGTGTTCAACAAAAGCGTGCGCGCGCGCTCTTGCGTCGTCGTCGTCGTCGCCGTCCTTCCTCCTCCCTCGTCGTCGTCGTCGTCGCCGTCGTCGTCCTCTGTCTTTCCTCGTCGTCGTCGTCCGCTTTGGCGTCTTCTTCGTTTCCGTCGTCGTTGTCGCCGTGGTCGTCCTTCCTCCTCCCTCGTCGGCGTCGTCGTCCGTCGTCGGCGTCTCGTCGTCGTCCCTCCTATTTCGTCGCCGTCGTCGTCGTCGTCGTCGTCGTCGTCGTCGTCTTCCCTCCTCCCTCGTCCTTGTCGTCGTCGGCGTCGCCGTCCTCCCTTCTTCTTCGTCGTTCGCGTCGTCGCCGTCCTCCCTCATCCTTCTTCATTGTCGTCGTTGTCGCCGTCGTCGTCTTCCCTCCTCCCTCGTCGTCGTCGTCTTCGTTGGCGACGTCGTCGTCGTCTTCGTCGTCGGCGTCGTCGTCGCCGTCGTTGTCGTCATCGTCGTGGGCGTTGTCATCGTCGTCGTCGGCGTCGGCGTCGTCGTCGTCGTTGGCGTCGTCGTCGGTGTCGTCGTCGTCGATGTTGCCGTCGTCGTCGACGAAGTCGTCGGAGTCGTCGCCGGTGTCGTCGTAGTTGTCGTCGTCGGCGTCGTCGTCGTTGTCGCCGTCGTCGTCGGCGTCGGTGTCGCTGCCAAGCGCCATGTGGTACCTACCGTCACGGTCTTAAGAGGTCTTGCGACCAAGTTGCGGGTGGGAGGGTGGGATGTTTGCACGAGCAGCGGAGAGGACAGCTTCAAGATAGTCAAAGTGTATTGCATCGCCGCCCGCCTCTTCGCATTGCAATTGACATTTGGTTCTGCTCATCGTCCATCCTATTAACTCGTTTTACTCCAGCCAAACCACTATCGAACCCCCCCACCATCCGATGCAAAAACCATCTGCACATGCTCGTTTATCAAATGTAATCCATTTTCAAAGTTCCCTTCGAAAAAACATGTGCGCCAGGTAGATTCTCATTTCAATGCAGGAATATAGATCTACCATCATTCCGAGAGCGGAATCAACGGCCCGCCGTTTCGTAGTGCACTGTACATGCGATTCTGCCCCATCGACAACCCTAAATATTAGCTCGTACCACCCCGGCCACGCCAGCATCGCCCCCCCCCCGCCGTCTGGCGCCACAAATTATGCGCGCAAGCCCTTTTATTAACAATCATCAGTTGCCAAACTTCCGTACATATAACGGGGCGACGTGCGCGCGCGCATCGTCGCGCACACATCCCGACACTTCTGCAGAAACAGTGGTTCAGGTTGGGATTTCCAAAGTAAGCGCCCGGGAAACAGACATGGTTCGGCGACGCCAATGATCGAGAAAGGTTTGCGCGCGCGTTCTTACGAAATCTTGCGGACACCTCGGTTACCAAGTTTGACCAAACGGGCTTTTCGCGCGCATGCCGACATGACTCTATAGGCTTACGCCACATCCGCCGACCCTTTAGCTGAGTTCAAGGTTTTGACGGTGAGTTTCGGTGTTTGGAGGCTTCTTGCGACGGAAGGCTTGCATTTTCGTTTTTTTTTTTTTTTTTTTTTTTTTTTTTTCTTGGGTCCGTGTCGAGGCCGCCTTGGAGGCTTCTTTGGCCGGTCTTTGAGCTTTCTCGGGTGTTTTGGGGCCCGTTTTGGACGTAGCATCAGGCCACCAAACGAGTATGAGAAACATATACGTTGACCGGATGGAATTGGACGATGGTGTCGTCTCCCCCCTTTCTCCAGGAGCCACTTGTAGGTCTCTGGCAGCGACTTGCAAACATCCAGGACCGTTCGGGACCATTGCGAGAGTTTTGGAACGAATTCTCGGCGATTTGAGGCCCTCTTTGGCCGTGTTGCGCGCCTCTTGGGAAGCCTGAAGCGCTCTCATGAAGCTCTACAGGGGGCCCGCGGACGCCTTGATCCCCCGTCGTGGGTTCGGGCGGGCGACTTCCGCGGGCGGGGAGGGTGTCACATTTGCGGTTTATGGCCCCAGGGGGGGTGGGGGAGCATGGGGGGGAGAAAAATCTCACGCGCTTAGAGACCCACAAGGGGTTTGTGAACTTCCAATCATCGGGTGACACGCGCTGCTTAATTCGCTGAGGAGGAGGAGGGGGAGGAAGAGGAGGAGGAGGAGGAGGAAGAAAAGGAGGAGGAAGAGGTGGCGGAGGAAAGGGAGGAAGAGGAGGAGGAAGAGGAGGAGGAGGAGGACGCCTCGGCCGCGGCGGCGGCGGTGGCCGAAGCACGGGGCGGGGCAGGAGGATAGGCACGGGCTCCTGTTGATGGTATATTTTCCGGCGCTCGCGCTGCGTAGCGACGTCGGCTGTGGAGTGCCACGCCTGCGGGGCTTCCACGGAGTGCATGGCTCGTGGGCGGAGGCGTCGTTGGAGTGGCTAAAGAAAGGCATGCCGTGTGAGGAAACGTAGAGATACGTACATAACCACATGGGCGTTGTGAACTTGCGAGCGACGGGTCCCGGACGAAGACCTCGTGAAGCACGAGGACGAGCTGCGCAGCGACGAAGCGCTGGACCCGAGAATCCTCGATGCAGCGACATGGCGGAAAACGCGCGTGGGGGGTGCATCCATGGAGAAAGAGGAAAGGCGGACAAACGCTGTTGCGTAGTGCGAGAATAATCGCGAGGCCAAGGCAAGGGCCGACGCCGCGCGGGGCGAGGGCATCAGTTGGAAGAGCGGAAAGCGCAACAAGCGCGGAGGGGATGGCGCGTTGAAGTGGGATGACGCGGCAGCGCAGAGAGCGCAGGCGGCGGCCGCGGCGTCGAGAGCCGCAGAAGCAAGCGGCGCGGGCGAAGCGGACGGCGCCCCAAAGGTGGTGGCGGGATAACAGGAAACGGCGTCCAGCGTGCGGAAGTGGAGGAACTGGCTCGCGGATGGCGGGTTGAACGCAGGTCAGCGTCGCGTCGTTGAGAAGGTGGCAAATCGGGCGCTGGCGCAAGAATTCGCGGGCTCCGCGAGCGGCAAAAGAACAGGCAGGAGTCGTTTTGCTACGCAGCCCCTCGCGTGGATGTCACACTGTGGCCCAAGGGCCGGGCAGAGTTTAGTCATGGGCAAAATCGGGAAGGAATTGTTCGAGAAAGACTTGGGATGGACGTGCGGCGTAGACTTCCAGGTGGCAGCTATCCAGGCTACAAGCGCGTCAGCACCCGACGGGAATTCGATCCGCAGTGCATTTAGGGCCGGCGTGGACAACAAAGAGGAGCGGAGCGCGGGGGGCGATGGGAGCGCAGAGTCCAAGAAGAAGACGCACAAGGAGATGGCCGC
This sequence comes from Prorocentrum cordatum, assembly GCA_963575745.1. Lineage (NCBI taxonomy): Eukaryota > Dinophyceae > Prorocentrales > Prorocentraceae > Prorocentrum > Prorocentrum cordatum. The sequence continues at coordinate 33,285 of CAUYUJ010014740.1, read as the reverse complement.
GCAGCGTATGTCACAGTGGAAGTGGTTGATAGTCGATGAGGTGAGCAAGGTCAGCGCGAACTTCCTGGCCGAGCTCGATTCGCAGTTGCAGTCGCGCATGTCGGCTGCAAGTGGCGCGGAGGTAGGTGGAGACGGCGTGGGCAGGTCATTCGTGGGCTCGAATGCGTTTTTTTTTTTGGGTTGGGATTTTCATCGGTTGGAGCCGCCGTCGGGGGCGGCAATCAGTGCGCTGCCCGCGTCGCATTTGACAAATGCGAGAAAGTGCGCGCCGGGTGCCGCGAAGAGCCACGGTCTGTATATCTTTCGGGCGGCAGGAGGCCAAGGGGCAGCGCAGGGGCAGACGAGAGCGCACGCGCGCGGGGGACCAGGGCGACTGGTCTCTTGGGGTGCAGGGCAAGTTTCGCCGAGGAGAGCTTTCCGAACGCACGCGTAATTTCTTGCGTGGCAGACCGACGGGCGCCCAGGGGTCGCGGGTGAACGGCTCACCGCTGCGCGGGGCCGCGCGCTGTCTAAGAGACGTAGATGGTAGGCAGAACGAGCATGAGTGCGAGGGTTGCAAAGTTGAGCGGGAGAGGAGAGCACTCGTCGCGACGCCCCCGGGCGATGCGCGATTCGGCGGGGCTGAATTTGTCGAAACCGTCGCCATGTATGCGAACCAGGACATTCGTTGCCGCGTCGGGTCGGGTGGCCACTCTGGGTCGCAGCCAGAGACCGCCCGTGCCGTGGGGGGGGCAGAGGCGGCCATGCGCGGTAGAGGAAAAAATGCAGTGGCTGGGGCATCGCGAAGAGGAGTGCGCCAGCTTGCTGGGGTGGCTACCGCTGGCGCAGTGGGCGCCCGCGGTTTCGGGGGGTCACTTGGATCGGTTGAAGAAGCAACTTCTGTGAGATCACGCAGCGACGATCCATGGGTGGGCGTTGCGCGAGGACCAGGTCATGGGAGATGAGGGCGAGGGGGTCTTGTTGCATTTACCGAGCGCGATTGTGTTGGACTTTCATACCAAGGAGTGGCACCTGCCAGGCTGGGGGCCAGGCGCGCATCCAATTCTCCAATCAAAACGGCGGCAGTGGTTCTTGGGCGGGCATCGGGGGCGCCCAGCGCTGGGCGACAAGCGGCTTAGTTCATGGCCGCCCCGGCGTTGGCCGCGGCGGCGCGCTCAGCGCAGGGCCGGACCGCGTCGGCAATGATAGCGGGCGTTGAAAGGGGGCGCGGCGTAAGTTGGATGTCAAGTTACGTTGCCTTCGCACGCGTTCGCAGGCGAAAGTATGTTTTGATTGTCCGGCTTTTTGATAGGAAGCCGCGCAACGAGGTCGGGGCGGCCGGCGCGAAAAAGCAGTTGCGGGTGCTCCGAGGGGAGGGCGTGGATTGGGAGGGGTGGGAGGCAGAACTAATGCCGCGAGACCAGCGCGAGCGTTGCCAGCGGGGGTCGCTGGTAGAGGCTCTCGCGAAGTTCGAGTTCCAGAGGGCGGACAGGCCGGCGTTTTGCAGAGAACGCACGGAAGAGAAGAAAACGCGGACGAGAAATCGCGCGCGACGCGCAGAGGGTGGGCAACTAAAGCGGAGGATGAGGGGGCGACGCGGCGCGGCGGCGAGCGGGGCTGGGTCGCAATGGGCGACGAGGTGGGGGCGAGCAGGATTCGGACACTGTGTTGCGCGAAGTGCACGCATGTGAAAGCCAGTTACACATCGCGCAAGGACAGTACAAAGTGGAACGACCGCGTTGTCACAGCTTGATGTTCGAGCGACGCGTGCTGGTCGATATTCGAGGAGTCTGCGGCGATGTCGGAAGCGCAGAAGAAGCGCGACGCAGCCGGGGGGGACTTCGCTCGAAGCGGCCTGCCGCGGAGCGGGGGGGCGCGGCGGGGCGAGCGAATTTCGCGCAGGGAATCTCAATCGGCAAGCCCGAGCGGATGCGAAAGCGCCGACGTGCGCGACGCGCGGGGGATCGTTCTCGGGCACGAAACAATTGGAGAAGGAGCAAGTGGAATATCATCATCGGAAGCAGAGTGGAGCGACAGCGGTGCGCGGAGCTTGCGAGGGCGCGGGTTTCACAGCGCGCTGTTGGCAGGCGCATCAGCGCAGCGGTCCGCGCAGGGAAAAAGCAGCCGAAGTCGGCGTTCCCCGCGTCGGGCGCAAACGTCGCGCGCTCCACGAACCGTGGGTCCCCGAAGTGCAAGGCGTGCAAATGAGTCCAAGGAAATACGCCGATGCCGGCGCGGTCCGCGTCGGGCGCGCATGTCGCGCGGGGGGAACGACGGGGCCCCGAAGTGCACGGCGTGTAGCTGATGCCCGTTCGGGTGTCCATTTGGGAGGTCGCATGGGCATGACACTACGTGGGCCGAAGCCCGTGCCAGGCGGGCAACGACGGTGCAAGTGCCAAATTCAGCGAAAGGAAGAGGAAGAGGAAAAGGGGGGGGCGAGGAGGGGGAGGAAGGAAGGAGGTGGAGAAATATGCGGGGGGGATGGGGAAATCGAAGTACCGCAAGCGCTCCAGCAAAGATGGCGAGGAATGTCGGGGCCCCAGAGCCGCGTGGAAACGCATCGTTCCTTCCGGGCTCCAGTCATCCTCGCGGGCGCCCCACCCGTCGCCGACGCAGCCCGTTGTGCAAGCGTTTCCGCCTGCGCAGCTCAGCGAGCCGAAAGGACAATCCAGGGGGGGGTCAGACGGATGTCCAGTTACTTGGAGGGCGAAAGTGGGGGTCGGGCGCAGGGCCCCGGCAATGGCGTCTTTATGGGCCATGCATGGGCGATGCATTTTCGATTGCCGTGTTCCGCGGGGAGACCAATTGAAGCCCCCGCCTGCGCCAGCGCGCGAGATTCGAGGGCAAACGAAGGAAGGGGGCGGGGGGTTCGGGAGAGGCGACGAAGGCAACGCGTGCTGAGGGTCCCCAAAAAACGCTGGGATAAACGGGAGCGGTCAGGTTAGCGTCAAAAACTACCCTGCCAATCTGACACGCGGAACGCTGCGCCTCAGTTTTGGGGGTCTTGACGGCCAGGACAAAATGCGAATTCGCATTGTGGGGAAAAGCAACATGCGAATTGACATGTCGGGATAAAAGGAAAATGTGAATGCGCATTTTGGAGAAAAGGAAGAACACGAGAACTCGCATTTTGGAATGTTGTGTAGGAGTATGTATGAAGGGCCAGCATGCAAATTCACACTTTGGGAAAGAGAGGAATATGCGAATTCGCATTTAGGAAAAAGAAGGACACTGTGAGTTCACATGTTGGGAAAATCGTGGGCCCCGTTCCAAATGTGTCTTGGGGGTTCACAAGTCATCGCAAGGGAACATGCGCGGTCATCAATCGCGCAATCAAGACACACTTGCGCTCGACTTCGCCGCCCCACGCGCAATGTGCAATAACGCCTGCGCGCGTGAGCGATAATGGATGGACGGCGGCGCGATTGCCCGCGCGGGCAGCGCGCGGGCACGGGCGACTGGCCCTCCACGACCGCCAACATTGGATGCCGATCGTACCCCTTCGCATACATGAGCGATACATTGAGCATGCACGGGCCATTCAGCCCCCATTAAGGACCCCCTGTTGCAGACCCCCTCTTTCGCCTTCCAAATTACAACCACCCAGTGCCCTGTTAGTGCGCCGTACACAACGGCAGAGGAGCAAAGCGCACCTCTTGGGCACGGCGCGCATGTGTGATCCTTGCCGTTAAACAGATTCTGAATGCATGCGCAGTTCCCTTGCCGTCTGAATATTCGTTGGATTCACGCAGCTCGCACGTGAAGCTGCCCCTGGAGCAGATTCTCTGGTGCAGCACTTTTGGCGACCACTAGAATCTCGCCGAGGCTCGCGATCAACTGGGGGGGGCTGGCACGCAGTGCTCCCGGCGGCGGTTAATTTTCCTGCGTCGAAACATATGCATAGCAGGTCACCTTGCACAGCGTAGCTCCCTGCGTCGCAACTTTCGCGAGACGCTTGGCCAGCTGCAGGCGCGTTTCCAGCGTCGTAAAGGTTGCGATCGCTGCTGCAAGCCGCCGGGAATTCTCCTGCGCCGCAAGTGGAACAATCACCGCCGCCGTCACTGAAGCGGCCAGCTTCGCACGCACTGCGTTGTTCGCTACCCCGGGCAGAGAAATTGCCAGAGCGGCGACTGCTGCGTTGGTGCCCAGATGCCGCAGATGCACCGGTGTTTTCTGCGTGGGCGTCGGAAGGCGAGCATAATGACGCGTCGTTGGAAGATCGCTCCAAATCGAACTGGAAGCCCCCAGAACACGCCCCGTCATCAGCCGCCTCTGCGCAACCGTCAACGCACGTGCAAATACCAGCGCGCTTGCAAGTGCCGCGCTGACTGCAGATGTTCGGCTGCGCGCGCCCGAACATGTTCGCCGGCCCCGAGGGCCACAAGCGTGTTAGACCTGGGCCGGCGCCCGAACGGACAGAGCGCTTCGGGAATATGCCCGAGACGGTTCATGGCACATTTCTCTCTCGCGAGCTTTGGCGTCGAGAGCCCGTTGCGCCACCGCGCGCCCTAGGGAGCCTTGGCGTTCACAGATGGTTGCGCTGCCGCTCGCCCTTGGGAGCCTTGGCGTCGAGAGTCGTTTACGTCATCCTTGGGAGTTTCGGGGTCGAGAGCTGTTTGCGTCGCCGTTCGCTGTTCTGAGCTTTGGTGTGAAGAGCTTTCGCGTTTCCGATCGCCACCGTGCCTGGGTTGTCGGCAAGAGGCTTGTCCGGTGTTCGTTGGGATCTCGGGGGGGGCTTTTCGCGGGCCTCGCGGGGGCAGTTTCGAAGCCTCCTGGGGGCCGTTCTGGGGCTTCTCGGGGCTTCTCTTGGGTTTCTGGGGAGCCTCTTGGGGCCTCTTGGGAGCCTCTCGGGCGGCCTCTCGGAGGCCTCCTGGGGCCACCTGGGACCATCTCGGGGCGGAGGGCCCGGCTTTTCGGTTCGTGGTCCCCCTCTTGGCCCCGTTTTGGGGCCTTCTTGGTCCGTCTTGGGCGCCTCTCGGGCCGTCTTGGCGCCCTCTTGGGCCGGTTCAACGGCTTCTTGGGAACCTCTCTGGCAGTCTCGTGGCAGTCTTGGGGTGGGCAGTTTTCAACGCCGTGGGGGCCGAAGTGCCGCGCATGCTAAACATGAACGTATTCCTCCGGGGAATCAATGATTTTGGCCTTTGGGGAACTTCTTGGGAAGCCTCTTGGGCGCTTATTGGGGCCTCTTGGAGGCGTCTGGGAGCGTCTTGGAGGCATCTTGGGCCGTCTGGATGCCATCTTGGGCGTCGTGGACCGTTTCGGGGGCCTCTTGGGGCCTTCTTGGTCCGTTGTGGGACCCCCTCGGCGCCCGTGATGCGTTCGTCCGGGGCGAGGGGGCGGGGGGTCCAATTGCCGGTTAGGGGTCCCAGGGGGGGGGGCATGGGGGGGGGATCATCTCGCGCGCCTAGAGACCCACACCCGGTCGGCGGATTCGCTCTTTCGATTTTCGGGCAAAACCATAGGCTGCCCGATAGATTCATCACCAGACGTGCACTTCGCGCGTGCATGTCGGAATCGTTCGGACGCTCTTGCGCCCGCGCTGTCGCAGGGATCCCTTGCTACGGAAGGGGGCAACTGTCATCGCCATCGTCGCGATGAGAATCGGCCCTATCATTGGCTTTGTCGTCGCCATCGTCACCATCGCCAAGATCACCGCTACTATCATCATTGCATCTACCCTCGTCGACGCCGCCATGATACCGCGCCCGCCCAACTCACAAAATCGCACTGAAGTGCCCGCTGGCAAGTGCCCAGCTGTCAGCGCCACCTTGGCCTCGTCGGTCGCGCCGAACTAGATGGCCGCTGGGCGCGCACTGGCCGCAGAGATGCCCCAGCAGACGCCAAGCATTCATCGGAATCACCGCCGCATGGGTTTTGCAAACCAGATTGTTGGTGGGCCTATGGGATGGTTGCGCGAACAATATGGCTCTCAATCCACATTTGTTTTGACATTACTTGCATCACGTCGATGGTGCACATACATCGCACCACATATATATATATACACATACACATGTTTTCGCGTAGACTGTACGACATATCGTTTCCGCACAATTCGACTACACACCCATCGACTCCGCCACATTGTGATTGCACCACACAGGTCGCAGTACATTTACTTTTCAACGCGCATTGCACATCATATATAGCACTACGTATAGTGCACCTCATACATCGCACCGCATTGGTTGCACCGTACACCATGCACTACACATATTGCCTCTTTTAAATGGCACCACATTAATTGAACCACAAAGACTGCGCCATATAGTATGCACGAATTATGTGACACCTCACCGGTTGCAAAACTTAAATCACATCCCTCTGCAGTCATCGCGCAGATTTCACCTCGTTTATTGCACCTCGCAGATGGCACCAAATAGGCTGCATCACAATTACAGTTCTACGTGTATTGCACCACGTATGTATCGCCACATATCGTGTAGAGCATACATGGCACAACTGATATGGAACAGCATCGATTGAACCACGTGGTTTGCAACATACATAGATTGTCCCACATGAATGTCACAACGCGTACTGCTAGAAACCCAATGTTCTGGGCACGCATTGGCTAACACCCGTTTCAGGCTTGTTGCGCGATCTCGCAAATTAAAGTGTTGCCTTTTTGTTGTTTGTTTTTTCCCTTTCCCCGGCCATGACATGCAAGCATGGAGGCATATGCAAGCATGGAGGCCACGGCCTTGGTGCAGGAGTGCATATGCACAACAGGGCGTGCCGTGACATGGTCGATCCGGGATGCGTCTCTGATGGAGTCTTCGGTACGTTGTGTGGTGCGTGTGTGCTTGTGCGAGCGTGTGCTTTCAATACTGCTCCTCAGGATTTCGCAGTCCACGGCAGTCCCATTCATCATTTTCAGCCACGGCGGTCTCAGCCATGATGTCAGGCAAATTTGTTTGGCATGCGATGTTCAGCTCTCCGCGCCGCGCTCCGCAGTTGCCTGTCGTGCGAGCTAGGGTACGAGGGTTCGCCGTGGACAGAGCGTATGTCGGACTGCACAGTGCTATCTCCCTCCCGCACACCCGGGGATCGGCGGCAGCCCTTCTACTTCTCCAAGAGCTCGCTGTTGAGCACAGGGGAGCTGGGCTCGCAGGCGCTGGCGCTGGCGCTTCCTTTTTCCTCTTTGCTTAATGTATTCCTCCTCTTCCTCTCCTCCTTCCGTCCTCCTCCCGTTCCTCACCTGGGCCCCGTGCCCCCCCCACCCCGCGGGCGCGCGCGCGGCCAACCTAGGATCCTAGAACCTACCCCTTCCTCTCCCTCCTTTCCTTTCTCCTCCTCCTCCTCCTTCTCCTCCTCCTCTTTCTCCTCCCCCTCCTCCTCCTCCTCCGTCTCCTCCTCCTCCTCCTCTTCCTCTTCCTCCTCCTCCTCCTCCTCCTCCTCCTCGTCCTCCTCCTCCTCCCCCTTCTCCTCCTCGTCCTCCTCCTCCTCCTCCTCCTCCTCCTCCTCGTCCTCCTCCTCCTCCTCCTCCTCTTCCGCCCCGTGGGAGGGGGCATGGCACCTGTTCTCATGGCGTCAGTGCCACGCACTCCACGCGGCACAGTGTCAGGAGCGTCAACCGCCAGTTGGGTGAGGTGCGATTGGCCGTTTCGTTTTGGAACCAAGTGGCTTGGCGTCTTCGCCTTGCCGCTGGTGGCGTCAGCAGCGCCCGTAGCACTGGAGTTGGTTCCCAGGCGCGGGGATCGCGCATTTGGTGGCCCGTAAATCCCATGGGACCTTGTGTCCACTCACCCTGGGGTACAAACCCAGTTGCGCCTGTTAGGTGCTTCGGCAGGGTTGAGGCCGTTTGAAGGCCCCCCTAAGCACCGGCCGTTGCGCTTAGGCTGCGAGTCGCCGGCGACGTGGTCACCCCGCTGTGCCCTGACTGGTTTGTGATTCAAGCCGCGTGTGTGTTGGGCGACATGCTCCCACATGCTCCTCCTCCTCTTCCTCCTCCTTCTTCTTCTTCTCCTCCTCCCCGTCCTCCTCCTCCTCCTCCTCGTCCTCCTCCTTCCTCCTCCTTCTCCTCCTCCCCCTCCTCCTTCTCCTCCCCCCCCTCCCGCTCCTCCCTCCGCCTCCGCCTCCCCCCCTTGTCCCCTCTCCCCTCGTCTGGCGCTGCGCGGCCCATCTGCGACACGCTACCCAGAGCTCTGCCAGCGGTTGCGGCCTCGCCCCCGGGTCGCCGCGCTCGCTCTCTCCGCCGCTTCTCTTCGTCTGCCCCCCGCGCTCTGCCCGCGGGCCGGGCGCCCTGCACCTCGCGTGCCTGGCCCCCTGCTGCACCTCTTTCGTCAGGAGGGAAAAAACACACAGACATAATTAATCGTCGATTCCTAGAAAATATGGGCAAAACAAGGGGAGGTGGGGGAGGAAGACAGAAACCCAGAAAATATAGGAACATATGGGGAATCTTTTTATTTGTGTGCATTTATTTGTGTGTCCCAGGGCCCCTTCACTTCGGGCTGTGCACCACCTCCTCCGAAGTCGGATGCTCTGTGGTTTTCCACCTTTTCAGGGGCAGCCGCAGGGGGGGGGACAGGCACAGGGGGGGGACCCATCGACCCCCAATCGCCCACTGATCGCCCAGAGCGGCCCCAGAGCTCCGACCCGTCCAGGGAGGTGCGGACTCGCTTCTCGGGGGGCTCCCGAGGGTCTATCGGCGATGTTTCGCCGCGTCCAGGTCGACGTTTTCCACCCTGTGTCTATCCCCTCCTATCGTGGCCCTTCAACTACGCGTTCCCCGGATGTCCTGGCCCCTTCCCGTGTGCCGTTGTTTCTTCAGAAGGGCTTGGTCCCAGGGCTCACTTCGTGTCGTTGGGCCTCTGGCTGTAGACCAGAGGGGTGTCGAGCAGGGGGCGTCGGATATCCCAAATGGTGTGGGGGATCATTCCACCCGGGACACCCTCACAAGACGAGGATGCCAGAGGCGTTGTTTTACGACGCCTGTTCCTGAACACGTTGTTCGCTCGAGACATCCTCAAACAACGCATCGTTGGGATGATATCGTTGGCGGGTTTGCAAATTTATGGAACCAGCGGACCTCCAACCTGAGACATCCTAACTCACATGGGACGGTATAACAGGGGCATTACGAAACCGTTCATCAAAATTGAAGATTTCGCTGCAGACGTCTTCAGAAAATAAACATTTCCAGTGAGCTTGCGAATTAGAGGTTTCGACGTATCATCGGGAACCTATAAGTTGCTATATTTATACATGTATCCATGCATACATATATAAGCTGTCAGGCAAGTGAGGCTTTCGCTACAGACATATTCAGAAAGTTGAGATTTGCAGAGACCTCGCGAACGCGTGCATCCCTCAAGACATTTGCTTTCGCCACAGAGATGCTCAAGACAGGGAGGCGTCGAAGGAGTGCTCCGTCCTCTGTTGGAGGTTATCTCGGAGGACCCCCGAGACGGCCGGAGGGGCACAAGACGCGGGTAGGCGCCAAGGCAGACAGGCCGCCTGCGACCCGGCCCTGGGCTGGCGGCTCTTGCCCGGATGTGGACGTTGAGGAATATTTCTAAAGAGGAGGAGGGCACGTGGGACAACAAGGGAAGGGTATCCTTGATCCTTGAGCCCTCGGAGGCTCATGGTCCGCTTAAATGGGGTGGAGGAAGAGGAAGGAGGAGTCGGAGGAGAAGGAGGAGGAGGAGGAGGAGAAAGACGGAGGAGGAGGGGCAGGAGGCAGGAGGAGGCCGAGGAGGAGCAGGAGGAGGAGGAAGAGGGACGAGAAAGGGGATAGAACGAGATGGCAACCGAAGCACAATCTTGTGGACGAGGGAGCGGACATTGCCTTTCGAGCGGACAAGGCGGAACCTTGCAGCTACGAGGGTGGGTGGCCTCCGCCGGGGGGGCCCAGCGCGGATCCAAGACATCTGCGCGGAGCGCCAACTTTTCTCGTGTGTGTGTGTGTGTGTGTGTGTGTGTGCCATTTTTTCGTTCTCTGCACTCGTCCTCGCGCGTGCGCGCGCGCTTTCGCGCGCCAGAGTGCACGCGGGCTCTTGCCTGGGCACGCCTCCCGTCAGACTCGGGCGTCGCGATGCCGTCAGGGCGGGCGCCGTTTGCCCCGCCTCGTGCTCCAGGGCTGCCTCGGAGAAGGGATCTGGCCGTATTTGTATGGCTCACTCCTTTCGCGGCACTGCAATCGGTTTCACGATCTCGGTTCTCGGGGCCCCATCGGACGGGGCTGGGACGAGGATGGATCCACCTCGGAGCGTTCCGGAGCTCTCTCAAAGCTTTCCGGAACGTTCTGGGAAGGCCGCGGCGCCCGAGACATCCTCCAGAGCTGCCGGATGGCAGAGATTCCCGACCTGTTCTCCCCCGATGTTATCCTCGCCTTGGCCTTGCCCCCTGGCCTCGTCCTCGATTTTGGCCTCCTCTTCCTGACTTCGTCTGGCGCCCTCGCCCGCAGGCGCCTCGAAATGTGTACATAACTCCCCCTCCCCCACACCTATCGCCCCCACAGTAAGCGACGCCCAAGAAAGCATTGAACTACACGCCGGTCGTTGAAAGTTGCCTCCTGCGGGCGCGTGGCACCCTTGAAGTCCTTGCCCTGACCCACCCCGACGAGGGCCGCGGACCACGGGCGCGAGCGCTTACGTCGGGCCTGTCCCTCTACAGGAGGAAAATTCAAAAATCATAGTCTGGGGCGATGTTTTGCTCATTTTTGTAAGATAAATAAATATATTTTTCGTCCAAAATCCGCCTGTATGGGGACACGCCCGGCCTAATGCTTGCCTCCTGGGTCCCCTGGGTTGGTTTCTCGGGTTTCGATGGTGTCGCTGTGGAACGCGTGACGCTCCCACACCGAAGATCCGTGGACATCCTGGGGTCTCAGGGTTGGGCTTCTCGTGGAAGGTTTCTTGTGGTCGAGCTCCTACCGCGGGCCGGGGAGGCCGCGCGGCCGCGCGCCCGCGGGCGGCGCGCGACGAGGGCCCGAGCGGGCCCGAGCACGGAGCAGGTGGCTCGCCGTCCGCCGCAGCACCCCCACGTGGCAGCGCTCGTTGGCGGCGCGCAGAGGGGGGTAGGGGGAGAGGGGGAGGGGGGAAGGCTTCTGAGAAGGAGGCTGCTTCTTAGAAGGCGCCGGCCTTACATTTGTCGACAAGGCCCGCGCGTTCTAAGAAGCAGGGGTGCTTCTAAGAAGCCTTCCCCCCTCCCCATACCCCCCTGCGCGCGCCGCCAAGCTCGAGCGCGTGGGTACAGTCAGCCCGCACAGCAAGGGTGCGCACCCTGCCCAAGGGGGCCCTTGCGTCCGTGCCTCCTCGGCCCATCCTTGGCCACTTTCCGCTGGCCGCGCCCCGCTCGGAGAGCTTCGAGGTGGCCTTCCTGGGCCCTGGCGCCCTCCGCGCGCATGCTCGTGCTACGGGCCGGCTGCACTTTTGTTGGCGGCGAGGGCCCTCGAAGAGCCGAGCGGGGATCGCCCTGCGAAGAGTGCACGCGCGACGCCGAAGAGCGCACGGGGAGTCTGGGCGGACGTCCGCGCGTGGCCAGGGCCACCTTGGGGCCCTGGGATCCTGGGATGGCAGGGCTCGATCGAGCGAAGCTGTGCTTCGGCGACTTCGTGGGCCGCTTTCGCGCTGCTCTGGTCTCGCGGCAGAGGCAGGGCGAAGGCGGAGCGAGGGACAGCGGAAAAAGCAACCCGAAGACGAGACGCACCTTTGTGCAGCCGGGCGGGAAACGACGAAACGACAGGGAAAGCGGACAGCAACCCGAAGCGGGCCCTGTGGGCTGGTGCGCTGGCCGCCCTGGCCTCGGCCACGAGGGCGGCATACACCCTGCCGCGGCCCCGGAGGGCCCTGGCCGGGCGCAGCGGGGGCGCACGGGGAGCCGCCGGCGCACGCCGGGGCCGCGGGCGAGGCAGCTGGGCCGCCCTGGCCCGCAGCCGCCTCGGCTCGCGAGCGGGGCGCACGCCGCAGTCGGGCTCTCCTCGCCATGGCCGCGCGCGCCCGCGGCCGCGCGGCCGCGCGGCCGTGGCTGCTGGCGTGCCGACCGCGGGCGCTGCTCGCCGCCGCCGCGCTGGCGGTGTGCTGCGGGCGGCTCCGCCGCGGCTGCGCGCTGGCCGGCGCCGGCGCGCCCCGGGCGTCGTCCGCTGCCGGGGCCGTGCGCGGCGCCAGGCCGCACGCGGGCGCGGGGCCTCGCGGCGTTGCGGCCGCGGCGGGGCTGGCGGCGGCGAGAGAGCCGTCGCAGCAGTGGGGGGGGCTCACGCCGCAGGGCCCGTATTTCCGCGGGGGGAGGAGGAAGACGATCCTGCGCGATCTGGTTCCGGGCCAGGTGAGCGGCGCCCAAAAAAACGGGGTCGTCTTCGCCGACATTGGCGCGCAAGTGGCCCGCGTAAGGTCGCGCGTAAGGGTCCTCGCTTCAAATGTGGCGTGCCGCGCGGGCGGCCCGCGTAAGCCACCGCGTAAGGTCGCTATGCCATCTCGCGTAAGACCGGTTTCTTATCGTCGCTCAGGTGTGGAGCCTGGAGCAGGTGCAGGGGGTGATCTACGTGCACGTCCCAGTGCGGATGGCGCTCGTGAGGACGTCGGTGGGGCTGGTGGGCTACTCGGCCGTGGCACCCACCGAGGAGATGCTCCAGCTGCTGTCGCGCATCGAGGAGGCTGCTGGCGAGCGGCTGGCCCACCTCATACTCCCGACCACGGCGGCCGAGCACAAGCTCTTCGCAGTGGCGCTAGCGCAGGCGAGGTCCGACCTCGAGTTCTGGATCGTGCCCGGCCAGTTCGCCTTCCCTCTGAACCTGCCGAACGAGCTGCTCGGTTTCCCCATCGGGCGCACGCGGCCGCTGCCCGCGCAATGCTCGGACACCGTCGCCCCGTGGGCCGCCGAGCTGCCCTACAGGGTGCTTGGGCCCTTCCCTTCGAAGGACGGCGTCTCCACGTTCGAAGAACTGTGTGCTTTCCACCCTGCCAGCAAAACGCTGCTGTGCGTCGACTTGGTTGTGAGCGTCCCGAGCGACCCGCCGAGTATCTGGTCCACCTTCGGTACATCCCTCCTCTGTGCCAGCGTCGTGGACATCGGGGCTTGGGGGGGGGGGGGCCTCTTGGAAGCCTCTAGGGGCCTTTGGGGGGGGGGTCTCTTGGGGGCCTGCTGGGGGTCTCTTGTGGGCCTGTTGAGGGCCTGTCTGAGGTCTCGGGGCCGTCGCGGAGGGGAAGCTTTGCGTAAGGGGAGCGGCTGTTGCTCGGTTGTCTCACCTTCTTGAAGCATTATTGGGGGGCATTTTGCCACCCACTTCTGTTGGGGGGGTGCTGAGTTGAAGGCCATTGTTTTGAGCTGAGTTTGAAGCCCTCGTGGGCCGTCTTGGACGCTCCTGAGAGTGGCCAGACGAACACGATTGAGTCAGATAAACGTCCTGATTGTTCGTTGTTCGGTGTCTCTCCGGCTGGCCCCTAGGACTTCAAAGACAGCCCCAAATGCCCCGAAGGCGGCTCTGGGACGGACCTTTGGCAGCATCTTGAGGCTCGGGTCTCTGGAGAGGCCACGCGGCGGCTTCCGAGAGTGCACAGGAGCGCCCTCATGACGATGACGATGACGATGATGATGACGTCATCATCATCCTCATCATCAGCAGCATCAGTAACAGCATCATCATCATAAGCAGCATCATCAGCATCGTGCTCTTCTTAATCATCACCACCATCATCACCATCAGCACCATCACCACCACCACCATCATCATCAGCACCATCATCATCAGCGTCATCAACATCATCAGCATCAGTATCACCATTATCACCAGCATCATCATCACCATCCTCATCATCCTCATCATTACCATCATCAGCATCACCACGATCATCAACAGCATCATCATGATCATCGTCATCATCAGCATACCTACTCATTCTCAGCACCATCACCATCACCATCACCATCACCATCATCATCATCATCATCATCCTCATCACCATCATCATCGTGAGCGTCATCGTCATCGACATCGTCATCGTAATCGAGTCCAGGCTGTGGGGCTCTCAACGAGTCGGACTGAAAGATGCCGCACGCGTGAATCTTCTTCAAAATCGCACGCGCGCTGGGGGGTTCGAGGCGTTGCGTCGTTCTTGTGTCCTCTCTCCCGCAGCTCGTGGGGGCCCTCGGAGGGGTGGGGGGGGCGTACCTTCTTCGAGCGGGTATGAAGGCGTGGCGATGACGATGACGATGACGATGATGATGACGATGATGATGGTGATGAGGATGATGATGATGATGATGATGATGATGATGATGATGATGATGATGATGATGCTGATGCTGATGATGATGATGATGATGATGATGATGATGATGATGATGATGATGATGACGACGACGATGACGATGACGATGACGATGACGATCCATGTCCAACGCCCGCTGGGCTAGCAGGACGTCGGCTCCCCAAGGGTGGCTGTGGGGAGATCCCCGCCGTGCACCTGTGGGGCCGCGCTCGGCGGGCCCCCCTTCACCGAGCCCGCGCCCGAGCCCGCCGTGCCCACGTGCGGGCGGTGCCTTGCCCGCCGTGCCCACCGAGCCCGAGCCCGAGGCACCCCGGCGGGCGCTGCATGTGGACATCGCTCAATGGGCACAGGGACACACAAATGAACAGACACAAATAACAGGATTCCCAATATTTACCCATCTTTTCTTCTGGGTTTTCGTTTTCCCCCCACTTCACATATTTTCCCACATTTTCCTGGGAGTCGACGATTAATTGTGTGGCACACTTGTTCTGGAGGCATCCGGGGGGAGCCAGCCCGGCGGCCAGCACGGGCGACAGGCAGACCCCAACCCAACCCGAAGGCTCAGATTCACCCTCGATTTCCAGTGGGGGGGGGCGGGGAACATCGGAAAAACACATGTGGAACCCTTACCCCCCCCAACCCGAAATTCGGGTCTTCGGGTAGGTATGGGGTGGTCTGGTAGGTAGTCAGACTGTATGTGAGTCGGGCGTGCCCCTCGACAGGAGGAGTCTCCAGAGATTTTCAAAAAGCAGTCGGGGAACGATCTCTTGAGTAGGTTGGACCATTTTTGGGGGGTGCTGCATTTTGTGTGCACATTCTATTTTTCGCCCAAAATCCGCCTGAAGAGGGACACGCCCGACCTCAGTCTACACACTGGTCCATCTCCGACGCCTGCCGAGGTCCCCGGCGCTCGATCCCCCAGGCGGTGGTCATGGATAAATCTAAGGGGCGGGGGCGGTCCCAGGGAGGGTGCCCAAGGGCTTGTGGACTTCTCGCCAATCGATTTGTGGGGATCGAGCCAGGTAAAGCCAGGTAAAAATGGCAGGTAAATCGAGGTACACCCAGGCAAATCCAGGTATACATCGAGATAGATCTGGGCAGTTCCAGGTAAATCCAGAGATCTCCAGGGAAAGTTGGAGCAACTCGCGGCCGCTCCAGCGCGAGTCGAAGGACCGGCTCCCGTCCTCGGCGGGCTTCCGCGATTCGCGAGGCGTCTGCCTGCCATCGCGGTTCGACTTGCCAGACTTCGTGCTTACACATTCGCGGACTGTCGCGCGGTTCCAGAGATTCGAGGCCTACTTGTTGCGGCCTTCGTTTCAACTGCTTGCGGAAAAAGCCCAAAGCCTATTGGTGAGCTACTTCTGGCCTTCTTTGAGCAAGCACATCACAAGCCTTGGCTCTGTTCTCTTTTGCCCCAGAATCGGCGTCACCCCAGCATGCCAATGCTATGAGTGCGTCGTCCCCCCCAGGGGCGACGCGCGCACCGAGAGATCTTACAGTATATTCGCCGTGGCGGGATCTTTCTGGCCACACCGTTCGGAAACGATATACTACAAGATGGGTAGACTATATGTTCGGGTCGAACGCGCGCCTCCAAGAAGGACAGATACTCTTAGTATGTCTCTGTGCGTCCCACAGAGCAGCCCCTCACTCCTGTCCGGGTCGGCGTGGTTACGGCCAGTGCCACCGACCTTGAAGGGGGACGATGACGACGACAACGGTGATGGCGACGACGCGGACGCGCTGGAGCCGAAAGGTTCTCCCAGGGAGGGGTACTTACTCTTTCCCTCTCGCTCAGGGGGGGTGGTCACAACCCCCGGGGACTCCCCTTCCCGCTATGCTCTCTCCCAGAACCCCCCCCCCCGGCGGGGGACCCCGCCCCCCGGCGGGGGAGGCTTCCGGTCGACTCGACTACGATGCTGCTCGACCCCCTCTGGCTGGAACGTTTGAGGAGGAGCGGCGACGACGACGACGACGACGACGACGACGACGACAACAAAAACGGTCCTAGAATAGTCCCTCACGCATGTTCGGGTCGGCAGGGCAGCAGTCAATATCTGAGGGCTCTAGAGGCCGTGCCGGCGGCACGGCGCCGGATCCTGCTGGCCAACGACCCCCGCGCGCTCTGGTGGCACGCGCGCACGGTCGGCACGGACGGCACGGCCAACGCGCAGTCCGACGCGGCGTACCGGGAGGAGAGGGAGCGGGAGGGCTGGCAGAAGATCGCGCTCTTCGCCCTCTATTTCCAGAGTGGCGCGCTCGACGTAGCCAACGAGCCAGACGGCTCGCTGGCAGGGGCGTCAGCGTTCTTCTCGACCGCGTTTCCGTCTGGCGTGAGCGACGCCACGAAGGAGCTCGGGTGGGGGTCGTTCTATCCCTTCACCTGGAAGCCCAGCTGGCGCGCGAGCTTCGACGCCCTCCGCTGCGACGGCGCCCTGCTGGTGCCCCCCATCCTCGCCGTGCTGATCCTGAACCGGCGCACGCGGGACGTTCTCGACTTCGTCGACGATGTGTGCGAGAGTTTTCCGTTTGAGCGCGTCGTGCCCTGCCATCTTGTTGCGCTGCCGCGCACGTCCGCCACCGCGCCTGTGGGATGGGAGGCTCTGGGGGTGTTCGGTACCCCCTGGGAGAGGGTTCTATGGGGGGTCGATGATCCTCAGAACGTGTGTTAATAAGCGCAGAGTCTGATCCTCAGGACGTGTGTTAATGAGCCCAGAGTGTGTCTACCCCGTTCGGCTCCACTGACAGCACGTCGCCTTCGTCGCATTTGGACGAGCACACGTTGGCGCTAACGTCTGAGGATGTCGAGGGGCGTTCCAGAAAGGGGCTCGCCTTCGAGGGATCGAGAATTCGACATCTCCTCCTCGGCGGAAGGCTGGCGGAAGCCGGCGGCAGGAAGGCTGGGGGGGTACGCTTGCGGAATCAAATGTTCGCCCCTCTGGAGATGCCCCAACTCGTCTGGCCTCGGAGATTTCAGAGTCGGCCAAGGGCACGCCCCACCGCGTGTGCGAAGCCGAGGAGAGAAAGAGAGAGAGAGAGAGGGAGGGAGGGAGGGAGGGAGGGAGAGAGAGAGAGAGAGAGAGAGAGAGAGGCGCCTGAGCTGACCACGCGCGCACGCACCAGCCGATGTACGGCGCGCTGGCGGACTTCAGCGCGCCCGTGGACGCCGCGGAGGGCGACCTGCGCGACGCCTTCTCCTTCCTGCGGGACGGTGGCGGCGACGCACCGCCGTGGGCGCGGTGGCCCCCCTGGCGGCGGCGCCGGCTCGGAGAGCAGCCGCCCGCCGACCTGGCGTTCCTGCGCGGCTTCGAGCGGCAGCTGGTGGACCTGGGCAGCATCTTCCCTGCTGCGCCGAAGGCACCCAGATAGCGCCGAAGCGAGGCCTTTGCTGTGCGGTGCCAGCTCCTCTTGGGCCTCCAAGCGAGCAGAGGCATCCGAGGACCTCCAGCGTCCTCCAGAGGCCTCCAGGGATGCGTTATACATGGGGCCTCGCGAGAGCGGAGGCATCCTGGAGCTTCCAGAGACTTGTGGGCGTATCGAGCGCAGTCCTTGTTGGTTTTTGGGAGGTTACCCATCGAGCGTACATATCTCTTGCTCCTATACGCCCAACCCTCCTTACCGTCTTTGCATGACCACTCTGCCCCGGCCTCTGCTCCCCCCTCCGAAGAACGGTAGAACATAAGCGTTTCCGTCACCAGGGGCGCGTGTCCCCAGCCGGCTGGGAAGGTTCTGCCCCGAGGTGCCATCGTAGGACGTATGATTGGTCCAGCCGCCCTGGGACAGGCATACCCGACGGCGAAACTATTTGTTTTGTACAGCTCATCGCCTGTTAGTGATCGTCTTCTTGTTCACTGTTTTGCCGATCGGATCCGCGCGGGTCCTCGCACCCACCCCATGGAGTAGATCTTGGCTGGTTTGGGCGTCTGTGTCATGTAGGTGGGGTCTCTCCCACAGGACGCACTGTTGCGAGCAGTCGCATGGAGCAGAGGTCCAGAGCCAGACCCCCCCCCCCTCCCTCCCCCTCCCGCCCAGTGCCGAAGCGAAGGCCGAATAGAGAAACGCTCACTCCTCCCTGTTCGCCCCCCCCCCCCCCCGCGCCCCCCCCTGACCCGTGCTCCCTCTCCGCCGCCTCCCCGCCCGAAGCCTGTGGCCTCCCTGCCCCCCCTGCTCTTCGTCTGGCCTGCTCCTTGGGGCAGTCGGCCGACCTGTCGGCCTCGCGCCGAGGGGGGCACAGGGAAGCCCCGGGCCAAGGCACGCCCTGCTTGCCTCCAGGGCGTTCTGGGTGTCCTGGGATTCGACGGTTTGGCCATGGAGAGCGTGACGCTCCCACACCAAAAGTCAGTGGACGTCCTGGGGTCTCAGGGTTGGGTTTCTTCTTGTGGGAGGTTTCTTGTGGTCGAGCTCCTACTGTAATTAGGGGGAGGGGGGAAGGCCTCTTAGAAGGAGGCTGCTCCTCAGAAGGCGCAGGCCTTCGTTACTGATGCAAGGCCAGCGCCTTCCGAGGAGCAGCCCCCTTGCAAGCAGCCTTCCCCCCCCCCCTCCCCTCTGCCCCCCCCCCGTGCGTGCCGCCGGGATTGGGGTCCTCGCCCGCGCCAGCCCCGAAGCAGCCGTGGCCGCTGCGGCTCCAGCCGCCGCCGGCGGCGGCCCCGGGCGCGGCCTCCCGGCCGCGCCCGCCTCCGCGCCGAGGCCGCCCGCCGACGGCCGCATGCGGCGCGGGCCGCGCCGCACCCCGCGCGGCATGGCGGGCAGCCCGTGCAGGGCGGCGCTCGCGCCCGCCGCCCCCGCGCAGTGCCGCGGGCGGCGCGGCAGGGCCCGGGGCGCGCCCGCCGCGCCGGCGGAGTGGCCGCAAGCGGCGGGCTCGCGCCTCGCGTCCCGCGGCGCGCGGCGAGCGCTGGCTCGCGGGCGAGGCGCGGCGGCGGCGGCGGCGGCGGTGGCGTCGGCGGCGGCGGCGGCACGGACGGCGGCGGACGACGGCGGCGAGGCGGCGGCGGCGACGACGACGACGATGACGGCAGCGACGGCGATTCTGGCTGCCGGCGGCGGGGCTGACGACGACGAATACCGACGGCGACGACGACGAAGACGACGACGAGACGATTCCGACGGCTGGCGACGATTACGACGGCGATGACGACATCGGAGACCGCGATGATGGCGAAGCAGGCCGGCAGAATACCCAGCACCCGATCCTGGACCTGGTCAGGGACCCCAAGATCTCCGAGGAGGATCTCGACGGTTACGTGTCGTTCCTGGACGCTGGAGGCCACCTGCAGGAGAGCGACGATTTCCAGAGAATCATCAGGCAGTACGTGTCGAAGCAGAGGTGGTCCGATGCGATCTACTGGCTGTCCGAGATGCTCAGGCTCGCGCTGCAGCCGAAGGCGAATCTCCTCAGCTCTTGCGTGCGCTCCTGTGACGCGGCAGGGCAGTGGGAGCACGCCCTGGCGATGGAGGACGAGATGACAAGGCCCGCGGCGCGTCGAATGGGGCAGGTCGAGGGAGGGCCTTCCGAGAAGGCAGGGGCCGTACAACAGCATGTCTGTATTCCGAGAAGCCTAAGAAGCAGGCTGCTCACTCATTCCGCACCTCGACCCAACTCCACGGGCCCCCAGACCGCTCCCGGGGGGTCCTCCTCGCCACATGTCCGAGCTGCGCCCAGCTGCTGCGACGAGTCGACCAACAAACAAACGACCCACCCCACCTCCGCCCCTCCACGCTGCGCCACGGCTCATCGGGGGCCGCAGCGTCTACCACGCAAGAACCCACGCCGGAGTTCCTGGTAGTTTCTAGGCCTCCCAGATGGGGCCCGAGTAGATAGGGGTCGGAGGTTCGCGCCGCATCGCCGATGCATCGACGATGCGGCTCGATGCGGAGCCCGATTTGCTTCACGCCTACGTCGCCGATGCATCGCCAGCGTCGCTGGTGCATCGGCGATGCATTGGCGATGCGGTGCGATCCTCCAACCCCATCTACTCCAACCCCATCTAGGAGGCCTCTCTCTATACATACACATTTATATATATATGTATATATATGTGTGTGTGACACCAGAAAAACAAAAAAACAATCAGTGGATGGTTTTCGCTGAGGAGATCGACCGGGGGCCCGGGAGCCCGGGAACCCAGAGCCCACCGAAATCGGCCCGGAACCAATAACCGGGACAACCCGGGCACCCGGAACCGGCAACCGGGGAACCCAGCTTGCCACCAACATCGGCGGGAAGCTCTCGCCAAATCCTTCAACTTCCGCTACATGGACCCCATCGAGGCCTCCGCGGCGAGGAGGAGCGGGCCCTGCGGAGGCAGGGCCGGGGAGGGGGAGAGCTCTGGAGCGTGGCCGCCGAGGCCAGGGCCAGGGCATCCGCAAGCAGTGCAGGCTCGGATTGGGGAGTCTATATACAGCGGGGCCATCGGAGCGGAAGGCCGACGGCCTCGGCGTGCCGCCCGCCGCGGGCGGCGCGAGCGCAAGGGGCGGGCGCGAGAGAGAGAGGGGGGCGGCCTCCGCAGACGGCTGGCGGCTCCTCCTCCTCCTCCTCCTCCTCCTCCTCCGCCTCCTCCTCCTCCTCCTGTGACGGCTGCCTGGGCTCGGCTGCCTCGACACGCCCGTTTCGATGCGCAGCACGTGCCGTGCTCAAAACGTCCGTGCCAATACGTTGCGTGTTGGCCTCGACGTGTTGGCCAACGTCTGTGCGAACGTACCGCGTCAGACCTGCGTTTTCAGACTGCGTGTTGAGCTCCGAATCAGTACGCTGCGTGTTGCGTGTTGCGTATCGGGGCAGCCAAGTCCCTGGACGCCCCCGGGGGGAGCGAGCTAATTGAGACCCCCCCTGCCCTGCAAGAAGCAGCTCCGCCCTCTCCGCGGGCCGCCCCCCCCGCGCCGCCCCCTTGCCGCGCGCCGCCCGGCCAGGACCGGCGTGGGGCTGGAGGACACGTACGTGCCCACGACCTGCTGGCATGCGCCCCCGCAGGACCCAGGCGATCGCCAAACACGGATCAAGGTCGCAGGCCTAGAGGTTGACACCAACACCAATATCGGCGGTGTTCCTCCACCGAGGGAAGAAGATGCCGATCTCGGTGATGGTGGTAATATTCTGGCTTCCAAGGTGGCCGAAATATTACCACCAACACCGAGATCTAGGATCACCTCCCTCCTGTGGAGGCAGCCCTCTGTCTTGGTGTTGGTGCCCATTTCCAGGCCTCCCACAAGGGGGCGTGGATCAGCGACGGGCCCCGCTTCCGTGGGCCATCGCGGCTCCCCGCCGCCGAGCGAGGCGGCACCGGCCGCACGTTGGGGTGGGCACCTCCCCCGATCCGCGGACCTGGCGGCCGCGCGCCGGATCCATGCATCGCTGATCCACGGCTGCGCTCGACCCCGCAGGACCCCAGCGCCGACATGGAGGCCTGGAAGAGTGCCGGCGATTGGCCCGCGGTGCTGGCGCTGCTGGAGGGGCTGCGGCGGAGAGGTGACGTCGTCCTCGGCACGCGCGAGTGCGGCGCCGCCGCGTGGGCCTGCAAGAACGGAGACAGGCGGCGGCGTGCGGAGGCTAATTATACCAAGAGTGAAAACACACAGACACAAGCAATCGTCGCTACCCCAGAAAATCTGGGAGCATGTGTGGGAAGTGTGGTGAGGCGATGATCCAACACAAGCACACCTCAGGAAGCCCCAAACAATGGATGATTTGAAAATGGGGACTCTGGATTTTGAGATCGACTGTGAGATCGATAATGAGATCGATAGTATCATCGATAGTGAGGACGATTGTAAGGTCGATCGTGAGACCGAAAGTGCAATCGATTCAATGAGATCGATATTGAGGTCTATCGCGGGATCGTTCATGCGATCTCTGGTGAGATCGCTTGTGATCTTGATAGTGAGATCGATTGTGAGATCGAGGGTGAGATCGATCGAGAAGTCGGTAATGAGATCGATGGTGAGACTGATCGATAAGAAGATCGACCAGGAACCCGGGAACCCGGGAACCTCGACGCCCTCCGAAATCGGCCTGGAACCCGGAACCGGGAACCCGGGAACCGAGAACCGGGAACCGGGGAACCCAGGAACCCAGCTTGCCACCAAAATTGTCGGGGAACTTTCGCCAAATCCTTCAATCTCCGCTAGGACCCTTTCAGTGCAAGCACTGATTGGGGATATATATATATATATATACATATATATATATATGTATATATATATATATATATATATATATATGTGGAAATCTATTGGGAATCCTTGGGCCCCTTTGAGGCTCCTTTGAAGCTAGGAGGATCGAGAACCGAGCTTGTTCTTGCGTCTGCTGTTTTCGTTGGTCGGGGCGGTCCCAGGATGCAGGGGGCCTCAAGGGTTCCGCGGAGGCCCCGACCTCCGGCGCACTGCTCGCCATCGCTCGGACGTGTGCATTTTTTCCTTCGGCGAGGACCATCGAGGAGCATCCTGGATCATTTGGCGACGAAAAAACACGGACGAAACCAATAAAAAAAAGGAAATGGACGTCCGAGCGATGTCGGAGGGCACCAGCTATACACCTGCACCGATCCTGGCCAGTCCGATCATAGGCACGGGATCGATGTAGGTGCATTCTGCCGACGGCAGGGGGGCGTACCTGAAGGCCCTCGGCCTTACTAATTGTTAGCAGCACATGTAAGTAGGTTATAAGTAAGTTGCAACTAGGTTGCAAGTAAGTTATAACCATTAGTAATGTTACTAAGTCGGCTAACTCGGGCGGTGCATTTGGAGGTAGATAGCTTGAGTTAGCGAAGTTGCTAACTTCGCTAACTTTTACATGCTTACTTGAAAACAGAGCTGCTGCATCGGGTTTTCCTTGGATGTTGCC
The DNA here is from genome assembly GCA_963575745.1 of Prorocentrum cordatum. Lineage (NCBI taxonomy): Eukaryota > Dinophyceae > Prorocentrales > Prorocentraceae > Prorocentrum > Prorocentrum cordatum. The sequence continues at coordinate 10,254 of CAUYUJ010014740.1, read as the reverse complement.
TCCAGAAACGCATGCATGTGTTTGGATTTTCGGGATCACGCATATCGGAAATCATGATCCAGACTTGCGTGCGAACGCATTCAGAATATTGTATCGAGCGTTACAAGAATGTTGTGCATTGCAAATGCAACATATCATTTCGAATTCGCAACCCTCTGTTGCACATGTTTTTGAATGTCACTAGAGTTTGGGCTCCAGCCGTTTGGGCGAGGATTGCTGCTGGCGCTTGTGGCGTCCTCCTGCACGCGGCGTGATGAACGCCTCCCGTGAACAGCAGATCGCGGAGGTCCGCCCCAAGATGATGGCCATCAAGGACATGTACTTGCATCCTGATGCAGCGGTGGTCTCATTACTTGAAGACGTATGCAGCATTGCAAGAGGCATAAACTGCCTGAGGGTAGAACAAATACACTCGAAGTATATGATGGTGTGCACAGAGAATCGTTACGGAGATGGAATCATTCCGAGCGAGGTTATGGATTTGATTTCCAAGATCTTCAAAAATGGATTCAAGAACTCAGCCCTCCAGAATCCAGCTTGCATGGAACTTCCACCAGTGGGCACGCCTGAGTACAATACAATCAAGAACTTCAATTTCAAAATAATGGAGGACTCAGCGGGCCAGCTGCCGCAGTATGATTGCGATGCAAAGTTCGCATCCTATACGTGCGGCCACACATCCATGGGTTTGCGTTGCATCAACGCAGGGGTTCCAGCACCCACGGTCATGCCAGAGCGTTTCGACCGAATCTCGCACCAAGGGAAATTGTCACTGACGAGGTTACGGGAGGTTCAACCAGACTACGCTAAGGCGTGTGACGAAGGAATTGAGCGGAAGGTCTTTCGGTACGAGTTCGTGAAGGAGTTCCCGTGGATTAGTAATCTTGCTCAGGAGGCCGGCAATGCAGGCCAACAAATTGCCAGATGCGAATCTCGCATGAGTCTCATGTACAAGATCTCAGCAATTGCCAACCGACACCACACGGGTGGCACCATGATCGATTGGGATAGTGTGATCCGCGAGGCGACTCGCGCAGGCTCTCTCTTTCCTGGGGAGATCGATGGCTTAGTAAAATATGTGAAGGAGTTGTCTGGCGGCCTCGGCAACCCGATCTTTCTGAACGAGCTTCGCGACTTCTCGCGGCAGCTGACCTCCCAGTGCGTGGTCACGGGTTCAATGGCGAAGTCTCTCGCCGAGGTGCAGATCAAGCATGAGGGGTCCGCTGCGACATTCAAGCTCGCATGCATGAAGGCGATGACATGTGCGACGGGTAAGTTCGCGAGGGATGGCCATCAGATGCTTTTGAAGCCAGGCGACGTGACCGCCTTGTCGAGCGATAAGAAGTCTACGATTGTAATGGTGGCCGATGAATTTCTTCAGAAAGTGCGACAGATCGCATGCGGTGAGGGCATCACGGCAGACACGGTCGCCTACGGCACCATCGTGGGATTGACTGACGTTCGCGTAGTTCATTTCGTGTTCAACAAGCCCGATGAGCGCTTAGGCACTTGCAAGACGCTGAATGACATCGGGGTCAGCTTCACCACTGCGTTGGCAACGCACGTTGGCAAAGCAGTTGCTAGCCCATGGAAGCAGATCGGTCGCGAGGGCGCATCCAAAGCCGTGACAGGGCAGGCGCGTAGCTCAGATGTGAAAGAGTACACCGCTTCGGGCAAGTGGTCGAACCAAGTGGACAAGCTCAGTGACAAGGGGTTTGAGGTTGGCGCCAAAGTCGCCTTGGCGAGCGACACCTTGGGTGAGACATTTACGAGCTGATCTCCATCGACGCTGCGACTGGCGTGAAGTTGAAGCTTCAGGCCACGGGCAGTGCGACATGCCACCCCATCGACGACTTCTTACGTGGCAAGTTCGTCGTGTCCACGATTATGAAGGACAGTCTTGCGACCTCGTCGCAATGCATGTGGAATGCATATACACCCCCACACCTTTGAATTCTCGTTCGTCGTTCCCTCATCTCATTTGGCTCTGCGTCGTCATGTCTCATCTTTTTTTTTTTCCCGCTGCTCCCCCATAGAGGAAACGATCGACAAGTTCGCTGATCATGGCCCCCTCAAGTCTGTCGATTACCAGTGGGGTATCGAGGAGGCCAAAATCAGGCTGGCCTTGGATGATGTATACAGCCAGAACGGCAACTGTCTCAAGTACTTGAGTGGCGTGATTACGCCTGTTAAGCTTCGTGCCCTCACCGTAACGCGTTCGTTTGAGGCTGAAGAGCTGGTGCTTGTCCCACTCTCTTCGGCAATCTACTTGAAGAAGCAGACTGATATAGTTCAGTGTGGGCATGTGTTCATGAAGACATACAAGGACCCCAAGGGATTGACGTTCAATATCGTGTTGGCCCCCAGTGGTGGCATCAAGATGCCTAAGGCTGAGACGAACACTGGCGTTGGAGGGCTGAAGCAGGCACCGTCTTCGCTCGTCATCCCCTTCTGGCTCGTACAGGATTCAGGTGAGCACGGCACCCCCAACATGAAGCTCAAGACCGTCAAGTCTACAGCTGTCCCATCAGTGTATGTACCAATTTTGACAAACAAGTGCGCCATCAACAAGGGCGATGTCCTTAGCGCCCAGCTGGCATCGCTCATGCCCAAGCGCAAGGTAGACGATGTGCCTGCTGCGCCCGCGGCTAAGAAGGCCAGGAAGCGATGAGGCTCGCGTGTTGGCAGCATCGGTTGCACATACCATGTGTCGTGGGGGGTGTTTATGAAATGTATGAAAGCATCGTCGGTATCGTTCCTCTGCAATCGTTGCATCATTGCGTCAACACGCATCGGACTCGTCTGCAATTGTCCATTGCATCGGCCCGCAGGCGTTTGGCTGTGTCCAAGCGAGTGCACGCTGCATCTGCGCACGCACTGCAGCTGCAGATGGCAGTGAGCGTGCAGCTCCGCACGGTCATCGAGGGGGGCGGCCTTAAGGATCGCGAGCCATGGGTCCCGAGGGCGGTGATGCATACGGCAGGGGGGCTCTTCGTGGAGCTGTCGAGAGCGGATAGGCAGCTGCAAAAATTTATATCTGTGCCCAACCCCACCAAGAGCCAATCGCCTCTGGCGACAAATTCGTTTTTCGATCAGATCTTGAAGATGCGCAACGCCGCTTGCACCGAGGCCATTTGGGACCACTTGAAGCAGGCCGACCCATTGCTTCAGCAAGATTGCGACAGGGCCAGCGTCATTAAGAACAATAGGAGTTCTCTGGATATGTCGCAATCGTGGACGCTTCGCGCATTCCCACCAGGGGAGGGGGAAGGAGAGGAGGAGGATGATACATTGGATGATGAGGTGGAGTGGCGGGGGAGGGGGGCGAGGAGGAGGGGCTGAAACAGAGGGGGATGGTGGAGGAGAAATGGGAGGAGGGAAAGGGGGAGGAGGACGGAGCATAAGGATGACAAAAAAGGATGAGGAGGAGGAATAGGAGGTGCCTTAATTCGCTTGCGTGAATAGGCCGCTCTTGGACCACTCTTGGATCGATCTCTTGACCTTGAGACTTCTTGGGCAATCTTGGATCGCGTGATATCTTGGACAAGCTTGGGCAATCTTGGGTCGCGTGATATCCATGCCTGCATGTTGAGGCATCGCGTGATATTGGGACATATCCGTGGACATCTTGAAGTATATATGAGCCCTTCTTGGAACCACCGTCCAGGCAAACCACTCCCCCAAGGGGGTGAAGGGCGTAGAAGAGAACGCATTCTAGACATGTGCCCTAACGGGATGGTGGTCTACCAGAAACTGTCTCGATATATATGCCCGCAGTCCAGTGCGACCATGGTGATGAGCATTTGCATCACGATGCAGTTGCCTTGAAGCTTCTGTTTGAGCTGAATGCTACTAAGAAGGTGTGGGTCGAATGTACGCCAACGGGACTTGAGTGCATACGGGTTGCATCTATCGCAGCAGCGGTTTCATGCAGTCAGGAGGCAACACATCGCTTGCGGTCAGCACCAGCAGGGGTGGAAGGTGTGAAATGCGACAAACGTCGCAGGACGGTGTTCATGGTGGTCGACGGCAAGCGTCTGCAGGAGCGAGTGGACGATTGGACTCCCACGTACATCAACAACGCAGCCCAATCCCTTCGTGATCGCTTAGATAACGAGGCACGTGATGAGGCTGAAGCTGATGGGTCCGAGGAGTACGATGACCCGCCAGTCGCAGCAGGCGATGGCTCGCCACCAGGCGATGGCCCGCCACCAGGCGATGGCTCGCCACCAGGCGATGGCTCGCCACCAGGCGATGGCTCGCCACCAGGCGATGGTTCGCCAGGCGATGGTTCGCCGCCAGGTGATGGTTCGCCAGGCGATGGTTCGCCACCAGGTGATGGGCCGCCCTCTGCTTTCACTCGCCGACGGGAGATGCGCCAGACGACGCTTAGCTTCCAGTAGCTCCACTCCCTCTTCGCCTTCCCACCTCCCCTTCCCTCTCCCTCCAATCTCTATTCTATGTTTGCCTCGCGTGCTCAGTCCGAATCTGGCCCCGCTGGCGGCGGGGACTCAGTAACAGAACTCAGTTCAAGATGCGGAGGGCCATCGTCGCGCATGCCGCTGTTCGGCACATCGGCGTCCCTGCCCATGCTCATGCCCTTGCCCTCGTCGGGGCCCTTGCCGCCATCGTAGCCCCCGCCGCTGTCGAGGGCCGTCGCCTTGCCCTTACCACCGTCGTTAATGCTCTTGCCACCGTTGTAGCCCTCGCCATCGTCGTAGCCCTGGCCACCGTCGTAGACCTTGTCACCGTCGGTGCTGCCCTTGCTACCATCGTAGCCCTTGCCACCGTCGTAGTAGCCCATGGCCTCGTCGTCGATGCCCGTGCCACCGTCGTAGCTTGTACAGCCGCGACCGATGCCATCAGCACCCTTGCCATCGTCGTAGCCCTTTTCGTAGCCCTTGTCGTAGCCCTTGTCGTAGCCCTTGTCGTAGCCATTGACGTAGCCCGTGTCGTAGACCGTGTCGTAGCCCTTGCTCGAGCTGCCGTACGGGTCGTAGCCTTTGTCGCTGCCCTTGCCGCCGTCGTAGCCTTTGTCGAAGCCCTTGCTCGAGCTGCCCTTGGCGCTGCCCGCGCCACCGTCGCCCTTGTCGTCGGCCTTGCCGCTGTCCGACATCATGTCCTGCAGCCCGTCACGCTGCTCCTTCGCCAGCCTGATGTGGCCCTTGCCGCTGTCGCCGTCTTTGTCGCGGCCCTTGCCGCTGCCGTCATTCTCGCGGCCCTTGCCACTGTCGTAGCCCTTGCCCTTGCCACCGTCGTAGCCCTTGCCCTTGCCATCGTCGTAACCCTTGCCACCGTCGTCGTAGCCCTTGCCATCGCTGTCGTAGCCCGTGTCGTAGCCCTTGTCGTAGCCTTTGTCGTAGCCCTTGTCGTAGCCTTTGTCGTAGCCCTTGTCGTAGCCTTTGTCGTAGCCACTGTTGTCGTAGCCACTGTTGTCGTAGTCGTAGCCCTTAATCAAGAGCTCGGTGACGTCGAGCAGCCTGTCTGTGATCCGCCGCTCCCGCTGGAGCTCCTGTATGGAGGGCGAAAATCCGCCGACCTCCCTCCTCCTCCTCCTCCTCCTCCTCCTCCCCTCCTCCTCCTCCTCCTCCTCCTCCTCCTATTCCTTCTCCTCCTCCTCTTCCTCCTCATCATCCTCGTCTTCCTCCTCGTCCTCCTCATCCCCCTTCATCCTTCTCCTGTGGCTCTCACCCCAGCAGTCCTCGTGCAGGCGGCTCAGCGCCTCGGCGCTGTCATGGCACGCCATGGCCGCGCGCGCCACCGCGCGCGGCCGCGCCCCCCTGGGAGGAGAAAGGGGCCCTCCAGGGGGCCTCGGTCCAGAAACAGCAGCGCGCGCAAATGGGGGGAGGGGGGGGGGGGTGCGATTCAGGTGAGGGGGCGATTCGGGTGAGGGGGCGTGGCTGCGTCGCGAATCGTTTCGCGCTGTGCACTCATGGGTGCATGCAGCAATGCATGCGTTGTTTCAGAGTTGACTTGGGGATGTGAACTTGAAAATGAGATGCGTTAACATCGTCGTCTGCGTTCGCTCGAGACAGCCTCACAATTAACTCAGCATCACACGACCTCACAATGAACTCAGTACCGCGAACCATGATGTTGGTTATGGTATGCCATGCAATGCTACGCTATGATGTGAATATCCCTCCCCGACCTCATCCTCCTCCGTTGCCACCGCCGTTTAGGCCCGAGCGTTGCTTGGGTCGCGACAGTGCGCGACCAGCTGCAGCGCTCCACGCGCAGCAGCTACCAGCGCTCCGCGCGCAGCAGCACCAGCTGCATCAGCACCACCAGTGCATCCAGCAGCTCCACGCGCAGCAGCACCAGCTGCAGCATCGCCACCAGTGCAACCAGCAGCACCACCCGCAGCAGCATCACCAGTGCAACCAGCAGCACCATGGCGGACGAGACCGCGGTGACGCTGCTCCTGGAGGCGGCGGAGGATCTCAGCCAGCGGCGGCGCGCCGCGGCCGCCAAGGTCTTGCAGCCCACCAGCAAGGTGGCCCCTCGGCCGCCAAGCACGCCGCCGACGGCGAAGGTCTTGGCGAAGTACGATCGCTCGCGCGTGGCCGACGGCTTGCTCGATGATCTCGAGTTGGCGCCCGCGCTGGATCCCGAGTTGAACTCGTTCCAGGGCCTGCAGGAGTTCATGGGCGACGGCGATGGCGACGACACGGGCTACGACTACGCCAGCTACGGCGGTGGCAAGGGCATCACCGACGGTGGCAAGGGCCACGGCGGCGGCAAAGGCAGCTCGAGCAAGGGCTTCGACAAGGGCCACGACGATGGCAAGGGCAGCGGCGCAGGCTACGACATCGACAAGGGCCGCGACAAAGGCTACCACGGTGACAGGGGCGACGTGGGCTACGACGGTGGCAAGGGCGACAAGGGCTGCGACCGCCGCTACGACCCGTACAGCTCCAAGTGGTATGACCACCACAGCTCGTGGTACGACCGCGACGACGATGACTACGACAACAGGTGGTGCGACCGCAGGCGCTGGGGCGGCTACGACAAGGGCTCGAGCAAGGGCTACGACAACAGATGCTACGACAGCAAGGGCTACGACAAGAGTGGCAACTACCAGCGTGGCTACGACAACCGTGGTTACAACAACCGTGGCTACGACAACCGCGGATACGACAGCAGTGGCTACGACAACCGTGGCTACGACAACTACGGCAACAGTGGCTACGACAGCCGTGACTACGACCGCAAGGGCGACAAGGGCTACGATCGCAAGGGCGACAAGGGCTACGATCGCAAGGGCTACGACGTCGGCAAGGGCTACGACGGTGACACGGGCTACGGCGGTGATCCAAGCTACGACCGTGGCGATACAGGCTACGACAGTGGCAAGGGCATCGACAGCGGCAAGGGCCACGACGGCGGCAAGGGCGATAAAGGCTACGACGGCGGCACGGGCTGGCGCGAGGAGAAGTCCCGCGGCGGGCGCCACATCAGGCTGGCGAAGGCCCTTGCCACCAAGGAGCAGCTGGACGGGCTGCAGGACCTGATGTCGGACCGCGGCAAGGCCGACTACGTCGGGTGGAGCAAGCGGACGCACTGGCGCATATGGGTGGAGGAAAACAATACAGATCTAGTTCTATCGGGCCCCCTCATCCCTCCTCCTTCAACGGTTCTTACCAAGGACGAGGGGGAAGGATGAGGGCCAAGAGCTGGATATGTAATGTGTTCCTCCTCCCGACATCTGGGCGGAGGCGGCTGTTCGCCGCTGATCAGTAGCGCCAGACACCACTACCAAAGCGGCGCCGAAGCCGCCGCTGTCGCATTAATGTGCCGCCACCAGCGTGGCAGCAAGCGTGGAGTTCATTCTAGACCGCGCGCTGCCTCTCCTCCGTCGGGCATGATATATCATGGTGGGGGTTGTCGTATGTAAGATTCTAACATACGACGCAGTTGTCGTATGTAACATTCTAACATACGACAAAGTTGTCGTATGTAAGATTCTTACATACGACACCGTTGTCGTATGTAAGATTCTAACATACGACGGATGTGTTAATGGAATCTTTATGGTATATAAGAGCGAGATGTCGTATGTACGATTCTTACATACGACAACGTTGTCGTTTGTAAGATTCTGACATACGACAGATTTGTCGTATGTAAGATTCTGACATACGACAGATTTGTCGCATGTGAGATTCTGACATACGACACCAAGGGTTTGAGCTCATGTTTAGAGTAAACTTCGAGGGTCTCCATCTCGCTCGTGGTCGACGTTGTGCCTAGAATTGGCTTGTCTGCTTGGCTGCGCTGCCCGCGGCTGCGCTGGATCATGTTGATAAGTGATGCATGAGCGTGGCGTGAGCGAGAATAAGGGGAAGTGGGATGAGAGGAGGATGCGCGGGAGAAGGAGGACAAGGAGAAGGAGAGGGGGGAGGATTCTGAGGAGGAGGTGGGGGGTGAGGAGGAGGAGGGGGAGGGGAAGGCCCATCCTCCCCCTCATCCTCATCCTCCCCCTCCTACCTTTATCCTCCTCCTCCTCCTCCTCCGCCGCCGCCTCCTCCTCCTCCTCCTTCTCCTCCGCCTCATCACCCTCCTCATCTTCCCCCACCTCCTCCTCCTCCTCTGCCTCCTCTTCCTCATCCTCATTCTCCTCCTCGTCATCCTCATTCTCCTCATTCTTACTCCGTCTCATTCTCACCCTCTTCATTCCCATCATGTCTCCTCCTCGTTCCCGCCGTCGCCGTCGAAGCCGCCGCCTGCGCCGTCATCTGCGCGCGCGGTGCAGGAGAGGGCGGCGGCCACCGTGACGACCACGATTGAACGACAACGAGGATGAGGAGGAGTAGGAGGAGGAGCATGAGGAGGAGCAGGACAAGGAGCACGCGGAGGAAGAGGGGGGCGATGGGGAGGAGGAGGAGGAGGAGGAGGGGGAAGAAGATGAGGAGGAGTAATTGCCATGGCGGCTGCGATAGCGACGGCGACGGCGAAGAGTTGGTGGCGACGAGTTGGCTGCGACGAGTTCGACGGCGGCGGAGACGACTGCGGGGGCGTCTCATCCTGCTCCTCCTCCTGCTCGCCCTCCCCCTTCTCCTCATCCTCGTCCTCCTTCTCCTCCCCCTATCCCTCCTCACCATTCTCATCCCCATCATCCTCCTTCTCCGCCTCATTCACCTCCACCGCCTAACCCTCCTCATCCTATTCTTATTTCTCCTCGTCCTCATTCGTATTCGTGTCATCGGTCTCTCCGCAGGGTGCTTTATCGCGCGAAAAGCTGCAGCGAGAACCAAAAGGCTCGCATACATGCGTTTGCACGCACAACCCCAACGCGCCCCCATCTAAGTACGCCCCGACACCCACACTCAGGCGGCGCATTCACCGATACCCAAGGCTTTGCGCCCCCGCGCACGATCGGCAACACCTGCCTCCACAAGGCGATTATTCGCCCGATCAACCGCACCCTTACACATCTTGGCGTTGTCCAAGAGCAACGTGAACGAATCCGCGGCCTGCTCCGCCTTCTTCGCGAGCTTCTCCATCTTCTTGTATGCAGCGTCTGCCTTTCGAGTGGGCATGGACGGGGTTCAGACGTGGCGTTGACACGCCGTTGCTAAGTGCGACCGTTCGCCCAACCGCTTGAGACCATGCGACCACAGTCGCAACGCCAAGCCATTACACAACCTTTTTCACACCCTGACATCATGATAGTACATACCTGCGTGTCAACGCAACCGAACGCGCATGCATACGACTGCATTGGGCGTTGCCTCAACGCCCTCCCCCCCCCCCCCCCATGGTGTCACAAGTGCGCCCTTCGACGCGAACTACTCGCAGCCGATTGCAATGCGTTTCAACACAACCGAACCTGCATACAACTGCATCGGGTGATGTCCAAACGTTTATGCTCTAATCAGCAAATATATTTCGACGTGAATGGATTGCAACCACTTGCAACATGTCATGCATGAGATACTGGCTGCCTTGCGGTCCGCCGTTTTGGACATCTTCTGGCAATGCTGCTTGTGCCTGATCAGGGTACCCAACCTTTCATTGAAGTGCTCCGTGTCCTCCTTGCGGTGCTTGGCACGCAGCGCCTTCAAGTCGGCTGACATGGCAGGCATAGTCGCGTACACACGCGCGCGCGCCGCAGCTTACAAGCTGCGTTTTCCCAGCCCTCAACCAACTCGGCTGCGTGAAAACGCATGTAGTCTGCGACGCGGTCGCATGGCATGAGTGCCAACCATGTGATCACACATCACTGCCCTACTCATACCCCCCCCCCCCCCC
>CAUYUJ010014739.1:361566-380929 GCA_963575745.1 Prorocentrum cordatum | reverse complement strand
CTCCACCGAAGGCCCCAGTGGAGGTGTTCGCATGCGTCTCCCCCGCCCAGGACAGCGTTTCGTGGCCCCATACGGAGCTCCACCGAAAGCCCCAGTGGGGGTTTTCGCATGCGTCTCCCCCTCCCAGGACAGCGTTTCGTGGCCCCATAGGGAGCTCCACCGAAGGCCCCAGTGGGGGTGTTCGCATGCGTCTCCCCCACCCAGGACAGTGTTTCGTGGCCCCATAGGGAGCTCCACCGAAGGCCCCAGTGGGGATGTTGGCATGCGTCTCCCCCACCCAGGACAGCCTTTCGTGGCCCCACAGGGAGCTCCGCCGAAAGGGTGTTCGCATGCGTCTCCCCCGCCCAGGACAGCGTTTCGTGGCCCCATACGGAGCTCCACCGAAAGCCCCAGTGGGGGTGTTCGGATGCGTCTCCCCCACCCAGGAGAGCGTTTCGTGGCCCCATAGGGAGCTCCACCGAAAACCGCAGTGGGGATGTTCGCATGCGTCTCCCCCACCCAGGACAACGTTTCGTGGCCCCATAGGGAGCTCCACCGAAAACCCCGGTGGGGGTGTTCGCATGCGTCTCCCCCACCCAGGACAGCGTTTCGTGGCCCCATAGGGAGCTCCACCGAAAGCCCCGGTGGGGGTGTTCGCATGCGTCTCCCCCACCCAGGACAGCGTTTCGCGGCCCCATAGGGAGCTCCACCGAAGGCCCCAGTGGGGGTGTTCGCATGCATCTCCCCCACCCAGGGCAGCGTTTCGTGGCCCCATAGGGAGCTCCACCGAAAACCTCGGTGGGGGTGTTCGCATGCGTCTCCCCCACCCAGGGCAGCGTTTCGCGGCCCCATAGGAAACTCCACCGAAGGCCCCAGTGGGGGTGTTCGCATGCGTCTCCCCCGCCCAGGACAGCGCTTCGTGGCCCCATAGGGAGCTCCACCGAAAGCTCCAGCGGGGGTGTTCGCATGCGTCTCTCCCGCCCAGGACAGCGTTTCGTGGCCCCATAGGGAGCTCCACCGAAGGCCCCTGTGGGGGTGTTCGCATGCGTCTCCCCCTCCCAGGACAGCGCTTCGTGGCCCCATAGGGAGCTCCACCGAATGCGTTGCTCACAAAGACGGTATTCACAACTGCATATGGTTGGGTGTTTCGCCAGGCTAATTTTTGTTCCAAATTATGTTCCCAACCAGTGGCACACCTGCACGCTATTGATGCATCTTCTGTGTCTCTTCGAGTTGTTTGCTGGACGCTTCCGTTCCGAAGTCTGCGGGGGCCTTCTTCACATGTGCTGTAGGGTGGCCTCACCCTCTCTCCTCGTCGCCTCCTTCTACGAGGAGGGAAAGGACGACGAGCTGAGGGGGAATCGCGGCGAATAAGTGCTCGCAGTCAGTGCCAGCAGTTGTAGGAGGAGCGATCGTGGTCATGCTGTTGCTACTGCTGCTGCTGCTGATGTTGTTGTTGATGATGATGATGATGCGCAGGTGAAAAGATGAAAATATTAAAAGATGAAAATATGAAAAGATGAAAAGATGATGATGATGATGATGATGATGATGATGATGATGATGATGATGATGATGATGATGATGATGATGATGATGATGATGATGATGATGATGAATGATGATGATGAGATGATGATGATTGATGATGATGATGATGATGATGATGCGGATGCTGATATTGCTGATGCTGCTGTGATGATGATGCTGATTATGATGATGATGAGATAGAATGAGAATGATTGATGATGATTGTGATGATGGTGATGATAATGGGTGGATGCTGCTGGCGAGGAGGAGGAGGAGGAGGAGGAGGAGGAGGAGGAGGAGGAGGAGGAGGAGGAGGAGGAGGAGGAGGAGGAGGAGGGGAGCGAGGAAGGAGGAGGCCCTGTGCACCAGTCCAGGAAGGCGCCTGGCCAGACTCGGGCGCTGGCTACTCGTCATTCCCATGGCGATTCGAAGCAGCCAGGAGCCCCCTCAACACACGGAGTGCGCGCGCTGGATTGGCTTGAGGGTGATCTGTTCGAGGGGAGGGGAGGAGACGTGGGAGGAGTACTTCGACGTGGGCCAGCGTGGGCTGGTGATGGGGGGTGGGTTGGCGGCGCGCGCAGAAGGGGTAGCTGAGAGGTAGGAGGGAGAACGTGGGCCAGTGTGGGCTTGCGATGGAGGGTGGGTTGTCGGCGCGCGCAGGTGGCGGCGCGAGCGGGGCGGTTTTGTAAGAAGGCGGTGGCTGCTTCGATGGAGGGGGCCTTCTCAGAAGGGCCAGGGGGCCCCGAAGAAAGTCTCAGAGAAACCACCTGAGCCTCTCAGACCTTCCCTGCCTCCTTCAGAAGGCCGCCCCTCTCGCGCCACCCCCGTGCACGCGCCGCCAGATGGGGGGCGGGGATGGGGTTAGGGGAGGGTGCCGGGACGGGGAGGGGAGGAAGACCGAGGAGGGGAGGCAGGAGATGGGGATGGGGACGGGTGGCGGGGGTGGTGGCAGCGGGGGGCTGCGGCTGTGTCATGCGCCTGGGGTGCTGGGGTGCGGTTGGCGGGGTTGGGGTCGACCGGCAATCATGCGAGTGGAGCATCCCCGACTGGTGGCGCGTGGTGTGGGGGGACGGGTCGTGCCCTGGGCTTGTGGCTCTTCCGTCCTCTGCCCAGCGCCCATCCGAGAAGTCCGCGCGGACCTCCGAGAGCTCGCGCTCATGCTGTGCACGACGATCAATGGAGAGGAAGCATGTTGCCAAATCATTTCCAGATTTGCAAAACATGTCTTATACATGCTTTAAACATACGGAAACATATGTTGAGCAATTCCATGACATTTTCAAACGTTTTAAACACATGGTTAATTCAGTGATAGGACTGTTACGGTGTCCATTGCCATGGCATCCACAACGCTCATGCCGATCTTCCTTCTTCTGAGGAGGGGCCCTGGGTGGCCGCGGTCCTGGAGCTTTTTGCTCGCCGCCTTCGGGATCCCGGGGCCCTCCGCGGGCCTCCGGGGCCGTCGACAGCTCTTTTAGGTGCAGAACGCCCGTCTTGGTCTCCGCTCCGGCCCCACCCCTCTCTCCTGCAGTGTGGGCCTGGCCTCGCGTGAGCGGAACTCCGGCCGCGGCGAGGGGCTGTGCCCATCGCCGACAGCGAAACAGCGCGGCGGGGGCGGATATCAGGGGACACGACGGGGGGGATAGGCGGTAATGCATCGACCTCCAAGCAGCCATTCATCGCCGAAGCCCGCCCAGCCCAGGAACTGGCGGTTTTGCAATCGGAGGCCAACCGCCGATCCATCGGGGATGTATCGCCGATTCAAGTTCGATGCTCCCCCTGGGCTGGTCACCCCCTATCGTTCCCGTTCAGGGGAGGGGCTGAGGCTTTCAGCACCGAGATAGGGTTCAAGGGACACTAGAGCCCCTCGCCGCTGATGCACCCTCGAGAACCGCCGAGTGGGAGCACCTCTTCAGTCCGCGACCGGCACCTGACACGCACCCGCCGTGGGATTACGTCCGATCAGTGCCGGCTTGGCTTTTACGGAAGGAGATGAGCGACGGGGGAGCACCGCGGCGTAACGCCAGCGCCGCTTCTCTCTCTCTCTCTCTTGCCTTCGGCGCCCGCGGGGCGTGGGGACGGCGGTGGGGATGGAGGAGCAACGGTGCCCGCGGTTCGGTCATTTCGGCTGCGTCGCAGCCGGTTGCGATCAGTCGTTTGACTGCGGTCGGTTGTTCTACAGTCGAGACTGACTAGCAGGTAGACCCTGCCAAATCGAGGGCACCCTTGTGTCCTGAGCTTCGCGGCCCGTGACTTCTTACATTCCTATGGCAACGTGGCCCTCGGAAGGGTCTTGTGTCCTCTCGCGTGTCCTCTCCAACCAACCTCGACTGTATCCGTATCCTGGGGGCTCAGGGTTGGGTTTCTTGCGGCCGGTTTCTTGCGGACTGGCCTCCACTGTATCTACGGACTCGCGGGCTGGACTCCTCGGCCGCGACCCCGTGGATGCGGGGCGCCTCTGCGCGGATGCCCTGCGCAAGACGTGCCCCGACTGTATCGCTGCCGCGGCCGCTGCGCCCTCCTAGGCTAGTGATTCACATGCGAACCCTGCCCCGACCCCCACGATTTCTGAGGGGGAGGGTGGGGTTCACTTCGCTCAGGAGCTTCCGAACGAAGTGAACCCCACCCTACCCCTCAGGAATCGCGGCGGGTAGGGGTAGGGTTCGCATGTGGCCCCCTAAACATGGATCAAAGGGGCGTGGATTAGCGACGGGTCCCGCGTCCACGGGAAACCGCGGATCTCCGCCGCCGCGCGCGGCGGCGCCGGCCGCTTTTTGGGGAGGGCGCCTCCCCCGATCCATGGATTTGGCGACCGCGCGCCAAATCCATGGATCGCTCCCCTCTTAACTTGCCGACGAATAGCGCTAGAAGACATGAGCTTTCCCGCCGTCGGGGACGCTTGCCCCAGGAGCGGCCGGGAAGCTTGCACCCCGACGATCGGCACCCCTGGGGCATGAGCTGTCCAGCCGCCCTGGGACAGGCGTCCCCGACGGCGGCAGGGTTGATTCTATACCTCGGCGGCGCGCTCGGGGGTGCAGTGAGGAGGAGGAGGAGGAGGAGGAGGAGGAGGAGGAGGAGGAGGAGGAGGAGGAGGAGGAGGAGGAGGAGGAGGAGGAGGAGCTCTCGGAATGCGGCGGGGCTTCTCAGAAGCCCCCCCGTCCTCCCGAGAAGGCTTTTGGTATCTCTGGGGGACTGCTTCCGGGACAGGCCTCGGAAGGACGATCGGACTGCCGAGCCTTCCGAGGAGGCCCGCCCCCTCTGCACGCTCCCCTCTCCGAGGCTGCCCGCCGACCCTCGCGGCCCTGGCTGCGTCCGCGCTGCGGCCGCCAGGCGGGGCCGCGGCCGCGGCGGCGCGGGCCGAGCCGTCGGACCACTCGGGCCGTGGGTCTCCTCGCCCTGGGGCTCGCCGCCGAAGGCCGTGCTGCGTCTTCGGCCCGCGGGGGCCGCCGCGCCGCACGCCGGGGGGGGGGGTCCTCACCGGCCCCCCCCCCCCGCGCTCGGCGGGGCGCCCCCCCCCCTCCCCGCGCGCGCGGCCTGCTGGTGCGCCACGGGTTGGCCGGGCGCTCCGTGTGCAGGCGGCCCCCCGCTGCGGCTCGGGGGGCGGCGGCGGGGGCGACCAGCCCAGGGGGCGGCCACTGCATTCGGCCGGCTGCACAGGGTATGGACTACGGCGGGGGCGAATCGCCCAGGGGCGACGGCGGGGGCGAATCGCCCAGGGGCGGCCACTCCATTCGGCGACTACAAACAAAGGGTATGGATTACGGCGGGGGGTGGTTGGCGATCGGCACTGTTGGGGCCGGGGGAGCACGACAGTGTCCTCGTCGGGCCGCCTCGGGGCGCGGCGGAGAGCTCTGACGAGGTCCTCGCCCGCCCCCCCAGGGTGCCCCCCCCCAGGGTGCCGGTTGCAAAACCACACCCTCTGCAAACAAGACCCTTCGGAGTCGCCGATGCTCGATGCACGCATTCGCCCAGGAGCCTCGCCGAAGGCCCGGACCATCGGCGCCCCTGGATGCGCGTGGTGCTCTCCCGTGTCGTCCCCGAGCGGCCGAGGCGTGGACAAGACGCTGCGGGTGTTCGATCTGCGCAACTTCGCGGGGCCCGTGCAGGCGGCCCTCCGCCCGCTGCCGGCCGCTCGCCCCCTGCTCGCCTGCCTGCCTGCCTGCCTGCTTGTCAGTCTGTTTGTCGCTTCCGATGCTTGCACAATTCTTCGTTTGCTTGCTCGTGCGTCGACTTGCACGGTATGCCTCGGGTTAACAGAGAAGATGTCGAAGACGCCTCCGGCGAACCACCGCCGCCCCCTGCCTTTTTGGAGGCGCCTGCGTGGTCGAAAGTTGGGGCCAGAGCTTGGCCAAGCTATCGGACCATGTGTTTCCCCAGCCGTCGTTGAATCCCTTCGGGGAACACGTGAGGAAGAGGAGAATGAGGAGCAGACGGGAAAGGGAGTAGCAGTAGGAAGAGGATGAGGAGGAGGAGGAGAAGGAGGAGGAGGAGGAGGAGGAGGAAGAGGAGGAAGACGAGGAGGAGAAGGAGGAGGAGTAGTCCTATTTGGAGCCTCTGGGGACACTCTTGGGGTCTCCTGGGAGCTTCCTGGGAGCCTCTTGGAGGCCTCTTGGGGGTCTCCTTCGGCCTCTTGGGGGTATTTGGGGGCTGGTTCGGGGCCTTTTTGGCCGTCTTAGGGCGTTCCTGGGCCGTCTGACGCCGTCGGGAGCCGTCTTGGGGGCTTCGTCTTGGGGCTCTCTTGGGGCGCTTCAGGGCCGTCTTGGAGGTCATCTTGGGCGTCATGGAGGCCTCTTCAGCCGTCTTGGGTCCCCTCTGGACCATCTTTGGGGCCTATGAGGCAGTCATGGGGCCATCTTCGAGGCCTCTTGGGCGCTCTAGGGGCGATCTTGGAGGCCTGTTGAGACGTCTTGGGCCTTCGGAAGGCCGAGAAGCAGCAAATGCCAACGTCTGTCAAAACCAATGGAAGACCAATGATTTTGGTGGCCTCTTCAGGCTTTCCTGGAGGACCTCTTGGAGGCCTCCTGCCTCTTGGGGGCCTCTTGGAGCGTCTTGAGCCATCTTGAGGGCATCTCGGGTGCATCTTGAGCCGTCTTAGATGCATCTTGGGGCCATCCTGGGCTCTCCTGGTGCCATCGTGGCCGTCTTGGAGGCATTTTGGAGGCCATTTTGGGCCATCTTGGCCGTCTTGGAGCCGATGGGGCCGATGGAGACCAACATTTGGTAGCTTTCCAGGTGGCTGGCGCGCTGTTCCGAGGCCCCAGGGGGGGCTTTAAAAAGAACCGAACACCATCTGAAATTTAGCACGGCGGGCACCCCTGTTGCAAGACCACAGGGGGCGGCGGATCGAAACGCTTGCGGCGAATCACCGCCGCCCCCTACCTTTCTGGAAACACCTATGTGGTCGAAAGTTGGGCTAGAGCTTGGCCAAGCTATCGGACCATGTGTTCCCCGAATCGGTCTGGAAAGCCTTCGGGGAACACGTGGGGAGAGAAAGAGGAAGTGGAGGAGAGGGAGGAACAAGGGAGAGGAGGAGGAGGCCTCTTGGAAGCCTCTTGGGGCACTGTTGGGGCCTCCTGGGAGCTTCTGGGAGCTCTTGGAGGCGTCTTGGGGGCCTTCTTGGGCCTCTTGGGCGCCTTAGGGGGCTTCTTGAAGGCCTCTGACCGTCTTAGGACTGGGAAGCCGCCTTGGTGGCCTCTCTGAACCGACTTGGGGCCGTCTTGGGGCGCTTCGGGGCCGTCTTGGAGGCCATCTGGGGCGTCTTGGAGGCCTCTTGGGCCGTCTTGGGGCCCTCATGGGTCCGTCTTGGGGCCCTGTGAGCCGTCATGGGGCCTCTTGGGTTATCTTTTGGCGATCCCGTGGTCCTCTCGGGCCCATCTTGGACCATCTTGGCCGTCTTGGAGGTCGTCTTGGCCACCTTGGAGGCATCTTGGAGGCCATCTTGGAACGAGCAGGCGCGCAGGGGAGTTCGACAAGAGGAAACAGCAGCAGACGGATGGGCTCTGAGCGCGCCGTTTGCGCGTTCGAGCCTGCCAGATTGCCCCCAGCCTGGGGGAGCATGGGCGCAGCCCTGAGACTACAAAACAAATCTTGGAGGCCATCTTGGGCGTCTTGGAAGGCCCTTGAGCCGTCTTGTGGCCCTCTTGGGGCTGGCTTGGGGGCCTCTTGGGCCGATCTGGAGCCATCTTGGAGGCCTCTGGTACGATTTTGGGAACTCCTTGAGGCGTCCTCAGCGGTTTGAACACGAAACTGGAGGAAAAGCCAAGATCCTTCGAACACCTCAGGAACATCAATGGTTTGGGCTTCTTCGGGCCTTCCTGGAATATCTCTGGGAGTCCTCGTGGGCCGTCTTGGAGGCCATCTTGGACCATCTTGGGCGAACTTGGAAGCCATCTTGGGCCATCTGGACCCTCTTGGAGGCCATCTTGAGCAATCTTGGAGGATTGTTTCTGGACGTTGCGATCGTTTGCGCGCCGCCTTCTGCGTGGCCAGCGCGCTGGGCCGAAGCCCCAGGGGGAATTCTTAGAAGAACCAAACCGTCTAGGATCCAGCACGCCAGGCACCCCTGTGGCAAGGGCGGCGGATCGAAGACGCCTACGGCGAATCACCACCGCCTCCTGCCCTTTAGGAAGCGCCTCTGTGGCCGACAGCTGGGCCAGAGCTTGGCCAAGCTATCGGGCCAGTTGTTCCCCGAGTCGGTTTGGAAAAAATTCGGGGAACGCATGGGGGAGCAAGAAGAGGAGGAGGGGGAGGATGAGGAACAAAGAGGATGAGGATGAGGAGGAGGAGGAGGAGAAAGAGGAGGAGGAGGAGGAGGAGGACAAATTAGGTGCGCTCGCGTCAACATCTGACGTCCTACCCCTCCCTCCCATCCCTTACCATGGCGCTGATTTTTTCTATCCGCGGACGCGTGTCGTAGCGGACCTGTGGCTCCGCGCGCGTGTGCGTAGTGGGTGGTGGTGCGCGTGCGTAAGTGCGTGTGTGCGTGCGTGGTTGTGGTTGTTGTTGTGGTGGTGTGTATGTGTGTGTGTGTGTGTGTGTGTGCGTGTGTGTGTGTGTGTGTGTGTGTGTGTGTGTGTGTGTGTGCGCGTGTGTGCGCGTGTGCTGTGGTGTGACGTGGTGTGGCGTCTTGGTGGTTTGGTGGTGGGCCAGGTGCGTACGTGCGTGATGGCGGTGGTGGTGGTGGCGGTGGTGGTGGTGTGTGTGTGTGTGTGTGTGTGTGTGTGTGTGTGTGTGTGTGTGTGTGTGTGTGTGTGTGAGTGCGTGCGTGCGTGCGTGCGTGCGTGCGTGCGTGCGTGCGTGCGTGCGTGCGTGCGTGCGTGCGTGCGTGCGTGCGTGCGTGCGTGCGTGCGTGCGTGCGTGCGTGCGTGCGTGCGTGCGTGCGTGCGTGTGTGTCTGTGTGTGCGCGCGTGTGATGTGGTGTGACGCGGTGTAGCGTGGTGGTGGTGGGTGGGGTAGTGCGGTGGTGGTGGCGGTGCGCGGTGGTGGTGCGCGTGCGTGCGTGCGTGCGTTGGTGGGTGGAAGTGGCGGTGGGTGTGCGTGCGGCGGGGCGGGGCGTGGTGCGGCGCGGTGGTGGCGGGCGGATGGGCGCGCGAGAAAGAGGCCCGCGCTGGGGCGAGAGCGCCATCCTGAACGACGGAGGCACAACACCGATTCGAAAATGAGGCCCACGCTGCAGCGAGAGCACGATTCGGAACGATTCGGGAGCAGAAATGAGGCCGGCGCCTCAGCGAAAGCAGCATTTTGGAAAAACGCATGCGAAAACCCAACTCTGGGGAATCGTGTGTGTGTGTGTGTGTGTGTGTGTGTGTGTGTGTGTGTGTGTGTGTGTGTGTGTGTGTGTGTAATAAATCAGTACGTGGGGGGGGCGAATACGCAAAAGACGTCATCAGGGGAAGAGGGAGAGTAGTATTCATATTGAGTTATTGTGGAGGAGGAGGAGGAGGAGGAGGAGGAGGAGGAGGAGCAGGAGGAGCAGGAGCAGTAGCAGGAGCAGGAGCAGGAGGAGGAGGAGGAGGAGAAGGAGGAGGAGGAGGAGGAGGAGGCCTCCTAGGCGCCTCTTGGGGCACTCCTGGGGCCTCCTGGGAGCTTCCTGGGGGCCTCTTGGAGGGTTTTGGGGGGCCTTCGGGGCTTCTTGGGGGCCTCTTTGGCCGTCTTAGGGTGTTCCTGGCTTGTCTGACGCCGTCGGAAGCCGTCTTGGGGGCTTGTCTGGGTCGTTTGGGGGCCCTCTTGGGACATGTCAGGGGTTTTTAGAGGCCATCTTGGGCGTCTTGGAGGCCTCTTGGGCCGATTTGGGGCCCTCTTGGGGCCATCTTGTGAGCCTTTTGGGCCGTCATGGGGCCATCTTGGAGGCCTCTTGGGCGATCTTGGGGGCCTCTTGCGCCGTCTTGGGCCGTCGGAATGCTGAGAAGAAGTGCATGTTAACTTTTTTAAACCACCTTAGTAACATCAATGGTGTTGGCCTCATCGTGTCCTCCTGGAAGACCTCCTGGACGCCTTCTGGGCCGTCTTGGAGGCCTCTTGGGGGCCTCTTGGGCCGTCTTGGGCCATCTTGAGGCCAGCTTAGGCCGTCTTGGGTGCATCTTGGGCCGTCGTGGAGGCATCTTGGGGCCATCTTAGCCGTCTGGGAAGCCATTTTGGTCGTCTTGGAGGCCTCTTGTGCTCTCTTGGGGTCGTCTTGGGGGCCTCTTGGACCGTCATGTGGCCATATTTGAGGCCTCGTGGGCGATCTTGGGGGCCTCTTGGGCCGTCTTGGGCCGTCGGAATGCCGAACAGAAGCAAATGCCCAAATCCTTCAAACCTAGGGAACACCACGGATTTTGGCCTCTTCAGGCCCTCCTGGAGGACCTCTTGGAAGCCTCTTGGGCCGTCTTGGAGGCCTCTTGGGGGCCTCTTGGGCTGTCACGACCACCATCATCATCATCATCATCATCATCATCATCATCATCATCATCATCATCATCATCATCATCATCATCATCATCATCATCATCATCATCATTATCACCACCACCATCATCATAATCACAATCATCACCATCATCATGATCGTGATCATCATCATCACTATAATCATCATCACTATCATCATCATTATTATCATCATCATCATCGTCATCATCATCATCATCATCATCATCATCATCATCATAATCATTATCATCACCATCACCGTCACCATCACCATCATCATCATCATCATCATCATCACCACCATCATCATCATCATCACCATCACCATCATATCCATCATCACCATCATCATCAACATCATCGTCATCATCATCATCATCATCATCATCATCCGCATCCGCATCCGCATTCTCATTCTAATCCTCATCGTCGTCCTCATCCTCATCCTCATCCGCATCCTCTTCCTCATCCTCATCCTCATCCACATCCTCACCCTCATCCTCATTCTCATCCTCATCCTCATCATCATCGTCATCGTCATCGTCATCGTCATCCTCCTCATCGTCATCACCACCACCATCATCATCAACAACAGCATCATCAGCATCATCAGCATCATCATCGCCATCGCCATCGCCATCGCCATCGTCATCCTCCTTCCTCCGCGTGTGCCTTCGTGCAGGAACTATATGTCGTTATTTCGACAAATGAACGGTCCACCAACGGGCACAGGCCAATCGTCCTCAAAGAAGTCCCACCTTCCCTTCTCGTCTTCCTCCTCCGCCTCGTCGTCCTCCTCCTCCTTCTCCTCCTCCTTCCTTTTCCTCCCTCTCTCCTCATTCCCCCTTGTCGTCGTCGTCCTCCTCCTCCCCCTCCTCTGAAGAGACGACGCCGAGTGCGACGACGGCGGCGACGACGGCGACGACAACGACGCGGACGATGAAGAGGATGCAGACGGCGGCGGTGGCGGCGACGGCGACGGCGACGGCGTCGACGTCACGGACGCCGCGGACGCCGCCGACGGCGAGGACGCGGACGAGAGCGGCGGCCAGGAGGCGAGGCGGCGGCGGCGGCGATTGCGCCGCGCAGGTGCTCCACGGGCACCAGCTGGCGGTCCGGCGGGCGACCGCCCCCTCCGCCCGCCCGCGGCGTTCCGCCCGCGGCCCTGCTTTAGGGGGCTTCGGGCGGAGCTCGCCGTCGCCAGCGTCGCCGGCGTCGCCGCCGCCGCCGCCGTCGTCGGCGTCGTCGCTTTCGTCATCGTCGGCGGCGTCGTCGTCGTCGTCGTCGTCACCTCGGAGTGCGGAGGAGGAGGAGGAGGAGGAGGAGGAGGAGGAGGAGGAGGAGGAGGAGGAGGAGGAGGAGGAGGAGGAGGAGGAGGAGGAGAGGAGTAGGAGGGGAGAAGGAGGAGGAGAAGGAGGAGGAGCTATGGGGAGGAGGGGGGGATGGCCGAGGATCGAGGCAGACGTCGGCGTCGTGGACTGGGGGAGGGAGGACCGAGGATCGAGGGAGGGAAGGGAGAATGGAGGGAGTGCCGACGTCGCCGTCGTTGTCGGTATCGGCGTCCGCCAGCGTCTTCGCCGCCGCCCCCGCATCCGCCGTCGATAGGCCCCAGTGAAGGCAGGCAGCCTGCTAATCTAGCAGGGGAGGAGGAGGAGGAGGAGGAGGAGGAGGAGGAGGAGGAGGAGGAGGAGGAGGAGGAGGAGGAGGAGGAGGAGGAGGAGGAGGAGGGCACCGCAGCAGACAGGCTTAGGGTGAGGATGAACCGCTCCAGAGCGTTTCGGGGCGCCCTCAGAACGTTCTGGAGCGCTCTGGCACGGCCACGGCGCCTGATACATTCTTCAGACCCGCCAGCTCTCATGGATTCTCAACCTGCCTTCGGGGATGTCTGGGGGTCGGTTCCGAGGGGGAGGGCCTCGACCTCCTTGGCGCCCAGATTTCTCAACTCTAAGCGTCCAGGGGCCCGTTTCGGGCCGCGCGGCCGTCAAGAACAACTGGTCGGGGTGAAGCGCCCAACCATCTGCAGCTGCGAATATCCTTAGGCAGGTGTGACGAAGGAGGAAGGGGCCAGCAACAAGGACTGCGGCTTTGATAGAAAGAGAAGGGCGGACACGGGGTCGCGGCGCCATGCGAACCCTGACTTGGGCCTTCGGAGGAGCTCCTTATGGGACCACGAAATTTCTGGGATATGTGCCGAAATGGGTGGGGCGGCGCCATGCGAACCCTGCCAGTGGGGCCTTCGGTGAAGCTCTTTATGGAGCTACGAAGCGTGTGAATGGTGTGCCGAAATGTGTGGGGCGGCGCCACGCGAACCCTGCCACTGGGGCCTTCGGTGGAGCTTCCCACGAAATGTGCGGATGTTGCGCCGAAATTGGTAGGGCGGCGCCGTGCGAACTTTGCCACTGGGGCCTTCGACGGAACTCCATTTGTGGGGCCACGAAGCGCGTGAGACGTGTGCCGAAATGGGCGGCTTGGCGCCCTGCGAACCCTTCCACTGGGGCCTTCGGCTGAGCTCCCTGTGGGGCCACGAAACCTAAGAGGGGGGTGCCGAAATTAGTGGGTCGGCGCCGCGGATGTAAGGAGGGGGTGGGGGGGGCGGAAGGTGCGGTGGGGCGCGGTGCTGCGGGTTCCAAAGCGAGGGCCCAGCGCCACGGGATGGTTTGGGAAGGGGGTGGACGGTGGATCGAGGATGTGGGGGGTGGAGGCTTCTGGAGGGGGAGGGAGGGGGGAGGATGAGGGAGGATGGATTGCGGGCGGGCCGCGGGGGTTCGTGGGGAGGGGGGGCGGGGCCGAAGAAGTTGCCTGGGGGTGCCTGAGTCGGCCCAGGGGTCCTGGCCGCCTCCTGCTCCTCCTCCTTCCTCCGCACTCCCTCTTCTTCTTCCCCATCCCTCCTCCCGACTCCTCCTCTTCCTCCTCCTCCTGCTCCTCCTGCCCCTCCTTCCCTTCCCCTCCCTCTTCCTTCCCCTTTTATCCATTTCCTTTTTCGCTTTCCCTCGTTCCGTTGGTCCCTCTTCCTCTTCCCTTTTGACGGGCCAGCGACCTGCGGCGGCTCTTCCATGTCAGCCGCTGATGGCCAGATTTCGGCGACCTGTCCTTGTCGTGGCAGCTGCTTGTGGGGTCGGTTGGGTCGTCGAAGGTGATAGAAAGCCACCCTCACTCTTCTCCCGCCTCCTGCCGTGACTCCACGACGCACAGGCACTGTTCTGCGGTCGCATAGCTTCCGATGTCCGACTTGTGCTTGCGACGTCGTTACTGGCGTGTTCACTGGCGTGCTGTTTGAACGTGCCCTTTTACCAATGTTCTGGCGAGGCCGAGCGATGCGCCCCCCCAGGCTGCACCAGAGGCAGCGCGCGCTCAAAGGTGTCTCGTGATCGGGCCCCTCTCTTGCAATTCGAACGGTTCGCTTCTGGCGGCCCCCGTCGCTCTCAACCCACGCCGGTGGGGGTCTCCGCGGCCATCGCCGACACGGCGGCGGGCACGTGCAGCTGCCACGATGTTCCACAGTCGCCCCAGCTTTGGAGGGGTACTCCGAGTCTCTCAGTGAGCGTCGGGGGGGCGTCGCCCCCGCCGACAGCCCCACATCGACCCCCGTCGCGGGCTGCCACCGCGCGCCGAAGGCGCTCCGACCCCCGTCGCGGCGCGACGTCGAGGCGAGGTTGACCCCCGTCGGGGGGTCCCCCCCCCGCTCATTCAGAAACCCCGAATACTCTTCTGTTCTTCGTGCTTGGGATCTCCCCACCTTGGACCGCCTGTTCGTTCGGGGCATCTTCACAGGGCCTTGGGTCTTCGGCGAGCGGGGTCGCGCCCTCTGTCACGCGTTCTCGCGGCCACGCTCCAGTTGTACGTTGGAGTTCAGTCATCGTCAGCACTGCAGAGAGGTACGGGAAAACGTACGCGCGCGGGGTGCCCTTCCTGGATGCGCAGATGGATTGGCAGATTCTTAGGCTTACGCCACACCGCCGACCCCTTGTTTATGCCAATCTGGGGGTAGTAGATGCTGCGAAGGGGTGAAAAGCGAGTTTTGGAGCCACTTGGGGGCCGTTTCGGAGCCTCTGGGGTGCTTCTTGGGGGTTCCTTGGGGCGTCTGGGCGGCCTCGTGAGGGCCTCTGGGGGCCTCTTGGGGCACTCTTGGGGCCCCCTGGGGCTCCTGGGGGCAGAAAGCTAGAGTTTCAACATGTTTGGTCGCCCTCTTGGGCCCCTGTTGGTGCCGTCTTGGAGCCCTCTTGGGCCGTCTTGGGGACATCTTGGGCCGTGTTGGGGCCGTCTTGGGCCGTCTGGAGGCCGTCTTGGGGGCCTCTTGGGCCATCTTGGGGCTTTCTTGGGGGCCTCTTTGGCCGTCTTGGAGCGTCGGGAAGCCGAAAAGGCGGAAAAGCAAAAAACATAGAAAAACACTATGGAAAATCAACAATTTTAGACTCTTGGGGTCCTCTTGGGAGGCTTGTTTGGGACCTCGGAGGCCGTCTTGGAGACCTCTTGGCCCGTCTTGGGGCCATCGTGGGCGTCTTGGACCGGTCGTTTGGCGTCTCGGAGCCTTCGTGGGCCGTCTTGGAGGCCTCTTGGGGGCTTCTTGGCCCGTCTTGAGGCCCTCTTGGGCTCGGAAAAGCCCCGTGAACCGCTCGTCCCGGACCCCCCCCGCTCGCGCTCGACCCCCCCCCCCCCCTCCAAATCGACCGGACCGGGCTCCCGGGGGAGGGGTTTGGGGAGGGGGAAGCATCTCACACGCCGATGATCCCCAAGGGGTCGGCGGATTGCCATTCGCCACTCCTCTTCATGGTTGCCGTCTGCCTTCCTCTTTCGCAGGTGAAGTGTCACCCGCATGCTGAGCATCAACTGGTAGGCGCCTTTGGTCTCCGCGAGACACGCAATGCTGCTGCATGAAAGGGGCTAACACGCATGCATTTGCAAACAGCAAAGACATGAACATGCTAACGTGTCCGTCGACATTGTTTCTACGCGCTGACATAGATCTCGTAGACGTGGCCAGCAGGCCTGTTCTGTTTAGGGGGGAGGGGAGGGGTGGTGAGGGAGCGAGGTGAGGAGGACAAGCTAGGTGCGCTCGCGCCATATCTGACATTCTACCCCTCCCACCCATACCCTCCCGTTGTGTTTTTTCCCCATCCGCGGACGTGTGTCGTAGCGGATCTGGAACTCCCCCAAAGACATCACCGTGTGATGCGCAATCGGAAAAGGGGAGTTCATTTGGAGGGGGAGGAGGAAGGGTGGCGCAAGACATCACCGTGTAATGTGCAAGTACATTTGGAGGGGGAGGAGGAGGGGTGGCAGGAGGAGGAGGAGGTCATTCAAATAAATCCGAAAGATGCTTGGTGGGTTTGCGGGGGCCCCCGGTCCCCGGAGCCCTCAGAGAACCACCAAACGGCTCCGGATGGCCCCCGGAAGGGCCCGAAACGGCACCGGAGCTCCCCAGAAGAGCCCCGAGACGGCCCATGGAGGCCCTGAGACGACCCAAGACGGCTTTCAGGCGGTCCAAGATGTTCTCCAGACGGCTCCATGAGCCCCAAAGACGCCTCCGAACGGCTCCAGGCGGGTCCAAGGGGTCCCCCGAAAGGGCTCCATCAAGCAAAAATCGTCACATTCCCTTCGGAAAATTGACATTTTCAGCAGATTCGGCTCATTGGTCTTCGAAGCGTCCAAAACGGCCCCAGAGGCCTCCAAGATCGCCCAAGACGGTCCCCAAGAGGGCCCAAAGATGGCTCCAGACGGGCCCAGGACGGCCCAAGAGGCGTCCAAGACGACCCAAGAGGACCCCACGAGAGGCCCAAGAGACACACCCGCCCACCCGCGCGCCCACGCACTCCCGCACCCGCGGACCCGCGCACCCGCGCACCCGCGCACCCGCGCACCCACGCACCCACGTGCCCGCGCGCACGCGCACCCACGCACCAGCGCACCCGCGCATCCGCCCACCCGCGCGCCCGCGCACCCACGCACCCACGCACCTGCGCACCCGCGCACCCGCGCACCCGCGCACCCGCGCACCCGGGCCTAACAAGTGACTTCAGATTTTCCAGGATGGGAGTTTCTCCTTGCAGAGTGCGAGCGCGGTGAAAGTTGGCAAGTGGAGACAGTGTCGCACTTGAGAGCCCCAGCCGTCTATGGCAGTTCGCG
Source organism: Prorocentrum cordatum (assembly GCA_963575745.1). Lineage (NCBI taxonomy): Eukaryota > Dinophyceae > Prorocentrales > Prorocentraceae > Prorocentrum > Prorocentrum cordatum. The sequence goes on along the minus strand of CAUYUJ010014739.1, from coordinate 364,387 downwards.
GCGCGAAGCCTGGCCCGCCACGACAGAGTGTGATTGCCTCCCGCCGCCGTCCCACCCGGCTGGGGAGGGCGGTTCGCAACCAGTCTCGCTTGTACAGGACACTTCCCCCCCTCGGCGGTGATGGGGGCTGGCGGCGAGATGAGTGAGTTGGCGTGGTGTTGGGCTGGTTTTGCGGGTTGGCTGGCAGGGTCGGTTGGGTTGGTTGGGCTGGCTTGTTGGGCTGGCTAGGGTAATTGATGTGCTTGTATACATACACATCAGAAAAAGAGTACGTTAGAGGGGGTATGGGCGTACATGGACTGCGTGACCACCCCGTCTGAGGTCTCGTCCTCCTACGACATGTCCGTGAACGTATGGGACATGAACATGGGCCAGATGTGGTCGCCTCAGCTCTGCAATTACATGCGCCCCGCGCCCCTGCAGGTTCAGACGGCCCTGGGGTGTCCGATATCCCTCTCATGGACCAGGCTTCCAGCCGCTTGATTTTTCGAGACGTGAACCCCCAAAGTCTTGTTTTTGTTGGTGCGCCGAACCGCTGGATGTGTGGAGGGCTCGCGTTCGCCCGCGTGTATCTCCCTCAAGAACTGAGATGTCGCAAGGGACGTCGGCAGCGTCAAAGAGAGGACCCGCAGCGGAGGGATTCGCACGTGGTCGCCTGTACAGGCGACCGCTCTGGTAGCTTCATTGGTGCTCTGTCGCTGCACTTCGCGTGGCGGAGAAGGATGAGGAGAAGAAGGGGGAGGAGGACCATTGTGAGCCCAAGGTGCATCCACGATGTTGCAATGCACCCTCCATCCAAGTTCCCTCTTGACAGGCCCCTAACAGATACCATTCTCATTGCAGGAAGTGGCCCGTTCGAATACAGTCGTATGATAATGCTCAAACACAGTCCATTTGGCTTCAACGCCGCGGATCAACGTGGCTGTTGCGTCCTCACACGTATAAATCGTGCCAGAACACCATTCCTGGCGAACCAGTGTGGCTGCTGCGTCCTGACATCCTAAACTGTGCCAGAGCACCAATGCTGGAACTTCGACGATACGAATTCCTGAAACTGCTGTAAACGTGCAAAACGATTGTGCGGGCCATCAACATGTTCGTTGTTTCTGAATGCACTGAAGTGTTCTGTAGAGCTCGATGGCGGTTGATGTCGCGTCTGTGCGTCGTGGCCTGCAGTCGTCATGCGATGGATACTTGACGTCCCCAGGCGCCGGTGCAGACCCAGGGCGAGGTGGACTGATTCTGTACGCCAGTGTTTGTCGACGAAAGGGTTTTTGTTGCAGGAAGCACTGCGACAAGGCAAGAGTTTTCCATGTAATGCTCTAGAGGAGGATTATTTGCATTTTATGACTAACAGCCATTCGTAATTTTTTGAACGCGTGCGAGGGGTGTGCTTGCTTTGCATGTGCAGTAGTTACTTTGTATGTCCGCCGCATTTATGGGGCGAGTCGCTCCCAGAGCTGCACGGTCAGACGTTGCGTATGCGTATGCGCGCAGCGCGAAGGCGAGAGCTGCATTTTGAAAACGACCCGCCCTCCATCCGTGAAATGGTTTCAAGCTTTTAAGGCGAATGTGCGCGGCGTAGGCGGGAGTGGCGTTCTGATAATGACCAGCCCTTCATCCTTGAAACTGTTGCGAACTTGTAAGACGAATGTGCGCGGCGCTGAGGCGAGAGCCACATTTTGAAAGCGTGAAGCCGTTGTGAATTTCACCTTCAGAGTCATGAAGTGCAAGGCAGCCTCTGGCGAAATGCCTGGCCCGCCCTACCGATACGCCTGGGGATGCGACGGGGAGGAGTTCATTGCAAGGACAAGGACGGAGGAGGAGGAGGAGGAGGAGGAGGAGGGGGAGAAGGAGGAGGAGGAGGAGGAGGAGGAGGAGGAGCAGGAACACCAGTAGCAGGAGGACGAGGAGGGGGAACAGGCTCGACTGGTCTCGACAGTTGACGCGTCAGCCGACGAGGGACAAAGATATGGAATGGGCTCCTCCTCCTCTTCCTCCTACTCCTCCTCTTCGTGGTCTGCTGCTGGTGCGCTTCCCCGCCGCCTCTGGCTCTTCCTCGCCTCATCCTTCTCGTTCTCTTCATTGCCCGTCTCCTCGTCCTCCTCCCCTCCTCTTCTCAGCTCCTCTCCCCTTCTTCTGCCTCGGATGGCAACTTGAGAGGCTGTGGGACGGATGTGGGCCGACCTCGAGTTTACCCTTCCACTAGCGCGGCACTATCCTATTGCTCGGACAAGCCGTCCGCTCGGGCCCGTTTACGGGTGGCCCCTAGCGTGCAGCAGCATAATCCCAGTGTCATCTTCTCTTCGCCTCCTCCTCTTCCTCCTCTTCCTCCTCCTCGTCTCCCTCTCCCTCCACCAGTGCCCCTCCAAGGAGTCTTCCAAGGAATCATGATCCTTATCTCATCATTCCTCTCCGTTCCCACTTAGTCTTTCGATAACCACAGCTAGTTCCTTCCCTTCTTCCTTCCCTTTTCCGTATCCTTCTCTCCTTCCCCTCTTGCCTCTTCCTCTTCATCCTCCTCTTCCCCTTCCTCCTCCTCGTCCTCCCCCCTCCGCCCTCCTTTTTTTGTTCTCTCTCTCTCTCTCTGCCCGAACCACCATTTAAGGATTCAGCATTTCGACCACCACAGCGAGTTTGTACTCGGCGTCGACCTGAGCCTGTTCGAGGACGTGGCATCTCTCTGGCGGCCTCGGCTGGTCGGCGAGACGAGCCCGCCCCTCTTCACCGCCGCTGGTGCTGCGTGTGTGATCGCGGCCAGGGAGGTCGGGAGGAGGATCCAGGACAGGGGATGAAAGGATGAGGAGGAGGATGAGGAGCC
>CAUYUJ010014739.1:329066-354066 GCA_963575745.1 Prorocentrum cordatum | reverse complement strand
CAAGAGGCGGAGGAGGACGAGGAGGAGAATGAGGAGGGATGGATGAGGAGGTCGAGGACGCCGCGGGACGATGATGACGATGGCGTTCCCATGTCGATGACGACGGCGATAACGATTCTGATGCCGATGCTGATGATGCTGATGATGCTGATGGTGATGATGACGATAACACTGAAGATGATGACGATGATGCTGCTGATAATGATGCTGTTGATGATGGTGCTGGTGGTGGTGGTAAGGATGTTGAGGAGGGATGGCGGTGACGATGCTGGTGATGTTGACACTGTTGTTGATGATGATTGTGATGACGATGGGGATTATGCGCAGGCGGAGGTAACGTATGATGACGATGGCGACGATCACGACACTGATGATGTCGATGATTATGATTATAATGATCATCATCATACTGATGATGCTGATGCTGATGACGCTGATGCTGCTGCTGGCTCGTCTGATGCTGCTGCCGAGGATGAGGATGATGAGGCTGATGATGCTGACGATGATGTTGCTTTCGCTGCTCATGATAGTGATGATGACGATGCTGATGGTGATGACGATGCTGATAGTGATGCTGCTGACGATGATGATGATGATGCTGATGACGACCTTGATGATGAGGGAGGTAATGGTTGTGGCGGTGATGATGAGGGTGATGATGCTGATGATGTTGCTGATGATGACGACGACGATGCAATGAAGACGACGATGATGATGATGATGATGATGATGATGATGATGATGATGACCGTGGTGATGATGCTGATGATGGTGATGATGTTGACGATGATGCTGACGATTATGATGTTGCTGATGGTTCTGATGACCCTTCTGCTGCTGATGGTGATGCTGATGATGATGAGGTTGGTTGTGTGATGGTGGTGGTGGTGGTGGTGGTGACGATGACGATGTTGATGATGATGATGGCGATGATGATGCTGCTGCTGCTGATGATGATGATGATGAGGACGACGACGACGGCGACGACGGCAACGACGATGCTGCCGCTGATGATGATCATGCTGATGATGATGATGCTGATGATGATGATGATGATGATGATGGTGGCGGTGACGATGATGATGCTGCTGTTGATGATGATGGTGATGATGGTTGTGGTGATGATGCTGACGATGATGATGCCGATCTTGACGATGATGATGATGCTGAAGATGCCGATGATGATGATGCTGATGACTATGTTGATGCTGTTGGTGATGGTGATGATGATCATGATGTTGGTGGTGATGGGGCTGAGTATAATGACGACGACAACGACGATGCAATGTTGATGCTGATGCTGATGCTGATAATGAACATGGTGATGATTATGATGATGACGATGATAATCATGACGAGGATAATGATGATGATTAGTCTGATGGTGCGGCGGATCTTGATGATGATGATGGTTCTCATGATGATGAGTATGATCATGACGATGCTGATGATGCTGATAATGATGATGATGATGATGATGATGATGATGATGATGATGATGATGATGATGATGATGATGATGATGATGATGGCGATGCTGCCTATGACGATGCTGCTTGTGATGATGATGATGATGATGGTGATGGTGATGGGGATGATGATGATGATGGTTGTGGTGGTGGTCGTGGTAGTGATGATGATGTTGATGATGATGATGATGATGACGATGACGATGTCGATGTCGATGACGATCATTATGATGATGCTGATGCTGATGCTGATGATGCTGATGATGCTGATGCTGATGCTGATGCTGATGCTGATGCTGATGAGTATGAGTATGATGATGCTGATGCTGATGCTGATGCTGATGCTGATGATGATGATGATGATGATGATGATGATGATGATGATGATGATGCTGATGAAGCTGATGATGATGCTGAAGATTATTATTAGTACTGTTATTAGTATGATGTTTCTATTGCTGTTGTTGTTGATTATGATGAGGAGGAGGATGGGGAGGAGGATAAGGAGGAGGAGGAGGAGGAGGAGGAGGAGGTCGCGGAGGAGGAGGAGGAGGAGGACGGGAGTGATACTAATGAGAATGATAGGAGTGACGACGCGAACACTGGTTTCAAGTCAGTGCTTAGGATGACGGATTCGCTTGGCCTGGTAGCGGGGAAGTCGGCGAGGTGCCAGACGGCAGTGTCGATCTTCGTCGCAATACCCCTCGTCGTCGTCATGATTATCGTCGTCATTTTCTCTTCCCTCTTCCATCCTGCTACCTTCCCTTTTCCCTCCCTCCCCCCCCCTCCTCCCGCCTCCCTCGGGCCGAAGAAGCTTTGGAGAATATTGATTATGTGTCACATCAGTCCCGTGAGGACACCTCGGTTTCTGATGACTTGCGTTTCTGGCGTCAGGTCCCAGTGGCCCAGACGTCAGTCCCGGAGTGCCTGCCCTGGAGACAGGGATTTCCCTCTCGAGGGTAATAGCCAGTCATCACCGCGGGTGTATAGCTCTCGAGTGCAGCGGTGGATCGACCATGTAGTTTGTATGCGGTGCAAGTGTTACAGCTCTCATTGTTGGTTTACAGATCTCAGCCCTGGAGACAGGGATTTGCCTCTCGAGGATATTCGCCAGTCATCACCGCGGGTGTAGAGCTCTTGAGTACAGCGGTGGATCGACCATGGTAATTTGTATGCGGTGCAAGTGTTATAGCTCCCATTGTTGGTTTACAGATCTCAGCCCTGGAGACAGGGATTTGCCTCTCGAGGATAATAGCCAGTCATCACCGCTGGTGTATCGGAGTATGGGGGGTGAGATCGCAGTGGAACGGCGACCCCCAACCAGGACATCGTTTCGTTTCGTTCGTGTCGTGCGTGCGGGCGAGGCGAAGCTGCGTGGGCGCGCGAGAGGAATAAACCCGCCGTTGCTAGGGCGAAGTCCTGACAAATGATTCTCCCCCTCCCGCCCGTCTGGCGGTGGCTCGCGATATCCCGCGGTGTCCCGTGGTGCCCCGTGGTGTCCCGTGGTGTCCGCCGTTGCTAGGGCGAAGTCAAGACAAATGATTCCCCCCCTCCCACCCGTCCGGCGGTGGCTCGCGATATCCCGCGGTGTCCCGTGGTGTCCCGTGGTGTCCGCCGTTGCTAGGGCGAAGTCAAGACAAATGATTCTCCCCCGCCCTCCCGTCCGTCCGTCCGTCCAGCGGTGGCTCGCGGTGTCTCGCGGTGTCCCGTGGTGTCCCGTGTTCCGTTGAGTGAGATCGATAGTGAGATCGATAGTGAGATCGATATTGAGATCGCTGTGGTGCCCCGAGGTGTCCTGTGGTGTCCCGTGGTGTCCCGTTGAGTGAGATCGATAGTGAGATCGATAGTGAGATCGACAGGTGTCCCGAGGTGTCCCGTGGTGTCCCGTGGTGTCCCGTTGAGTGAGACCGAAAGTGAGATCGATACTGAGATCGATGTGGTGCCCCGAGGTGTCCCGTGGTGTCCTAAAGTGTCCCGTTGGGTGACCGATAGTGAGATCGAGAGGTATCCCGCGGTGTCCCGTGGTGGCCCGTTGTGGCCCATGGTGTCCCGTTGAGTGAGATCGATAGTGAGATCGATAGTGAGATCGACAAGTGTCCTCTGGTGTCCCGTGGTGTCCTGTGGTGTCCCGTTGAGTGAGATCGATAGTGAGATCGATTGAGTCAGATGTTGGTTCCCCCCCTCTCCCCCCCCCACAACCTCCTTATCACCCGAAGGGTGGTCGTATAGGTAGCTCTCGACTGCAGCGGGGGATCGGCCATGTCAATGTGTATGCGGTGCAAGTGTTCCAGCTCCCATGATCGGTTTAAAGGTCAAGTGGTCGATGCCAGGCAAGTTTCTAAATTTGGTAGTTGGGGTCGGTGTATGGTGGTTCGATGGGGAGCATCCCAGGAGATCCACGCTCCAAGTTTCCTGCGCTCTTTACTCTTGTCTGATCTTGATGGGGGAGGACCCTCCAAGCCGCGTTTCTCGGCGCCTGGCTGTCCCACAGAAGCGGAACACAGGCGTGCTGAACAGGTTGCTGCTGGCCTCGCTCGCTCCGCCCTCCGTGGAGTTGCCCTCTCTCTCTGCGAAGTGAGGACAGACAGGTCCTGGAGCGTCTCGAAGGCACCTCTTTTTCTGATTCGAGATTTGTCATGGCGCCAACATCGCAGAGCGGAGTTCGTTCGGAAAACAATAGGATGGGCCCGGATCGTCCGGGAGAATTCCATTTCGGATTTCGCAATGAATTTCGTGCGGATTTCTTCGGCAAGGAATGACAAAAAAACAAGTCCACGTGAAGTTCACCAGGAGGCAGAGTGGACGGACTTGGTGAAAGAGCTCACGGAAAAGTTCAATCGTGGTGTCGGCAAGGGAGTAGGCAAAGGAAAGCTTGGGCATTAGGGGTCACCCCGCACGGCTACGCGTTTCACCACCGGTCCTGCACATACAAATCATCTACAGTTTTCAAGGTTTTCTGCAAGAATGCAAGAACCAATTCTCCGACAAGGCAGTTGAATTTGCTTGCCGAATTGAACGGGATCTTCTGGGACGTCGTTGGTTTCAGTGACACACGGCCTTCTGATGGCCACGACACTTTGGCAGGAGGGTACCATTTAACATCGAGCGCAGATGCTCACGTGAGACACCTAGGCACATCGATCCTTCTCCATTCTCGCCTCGCTGACAAAGTCACTCATATTCGTAAGTTTTCTGGCAGACATCTGTTGGTTGACGTTGACAACAATGGACAATACGTCCGGGTGATCTGTGTGTATGCTCCACACGGTGGGTATGCAAGGGCGTATGTGGACATTTTCTTCGCTGGGCTGCGACATTTGATGGCGGAGCCGATTGGGCAGAAACGGCACGTCCTTTTGAGTGGTGATTTCAATGCTATGCTGCATTGTGGCGTTCGTGGGAATCTCCTTTCTGGCTTCGCATCGGAAAACGGCATGTGCGCAGCAAATGGTGACGAGATGGATTGGGAACAACAGTGGACATTCAAAAACACCTTGGGACATACGCGTAATATTGATTACATATTATGTTCCTCTTCGCTGACCTTGTCTGTTTCGGCAGCCACGAAAGAACTCGATTGTGGATCTGACCATCGCGCCGTTTACGCATCTTTCCTTGTGCCTTCTGCAGGCGCCATCAAGATGGAAAATAAATCACCGATGAAATTGGTGGGCTTTCCGACCTACGAGAAGGAATTGGAAACTCTTTTGGGCGACGTCGGGGATTTATCTGGGCGCGAATTACAAAATACCGTGAAAGCAGCCGCGCACGTCTCCGATGCGACTTGGGCTCAGCTGCAAGACCGACAGTGGGACACAGCAGAGCTCAAAGACTTGAGGAAACGACGGAGATATTGCACAGATCGCGAGGGGCGTGCTTCCTTGTCGAAGGACATAGCCAAGAAGATGAGCAAAACTTTGCGTCGTTGGCAGACGCAGCGGCTGGAAGGGCAGCTTGCGGAATTTCGGGGCCTCCACCGGCTTCACAAAATAGCTGATGAACCCAAGCAACGCAAGATATTGGTCAAACCGAAGCCGGAAGATTTTGCAAGGATGCTTGGGAAGCTGTATGCTTCAGACCAGACGCCGGCAGACAGGTGGAGCGCGAGGCTATTGAGAGACATTATTTGTTAAGATGGACGAGTTAGTCGACGCATCGAAAGCTCTTTCAAAGTGCAAGTGCGCTGACAAGCCTTGTGCGAGGTCGAAAAGATGACCGCGCTGCTTGTGGAGGAATTTGCAAAAGTTGGCCTTGTGGCGAATGGATCGAAAACGAAACTTCAGACGACGGATGCCGCAGTATCTTCTGGGTCAACCACCCCTGCTGGTAGACATCGCGGACATGTTCGTGGAAGTCATCAAGGCAGTTTCTTCCCGCAAGTATCTTGGAAAGTCTTTGCCGGGAGGGCAGAGAAGTATTGATCATCGTCTGTCGTGTGCATGGATGCGTTTCCACGAGCTGCACCACACTTTGCTCAACCACAAGATTCTGGTCAAATTGTGCCTAAGATTGTTCGACGCCGTCGTCAGCCCAACAGTCTTGTACAGTCTTTCAACAACCCTGCTCACAGTAGCGCAGTTGGAGAGACTCGATGGAGTACAACGGAAAATGATGAGACGCATTGTGGGCTGGGTGAGACACGTTGAGGAGGACTGGCATACCACAGGGCATCGCATGAAAGAAAGATTGAATTCTGCGTGGGACAGCACTCGCGTGGCGATCTGGAGCCAGGCGCGAGGCAAGCAAAGGCGAAGATTGATCGAGGAGGTCGCAAAGCAGCCGGCAGGCATCGTCTGTCGCGTGTATCATTTGTCGATTCGGCCAGCAGTGCCTGGTCAAGTGGCCTACAGGAGACCGGGCCGCCCGGCGTGCCGGTGGACGGACGGCATCTGAGTGACAGCATTCGCGCGCGCGTGTGTGGGTGTGTTGTGGTGTTGTGTCTTGTTGCGCTGTGTTGTGTGTGTGTTGTTGTTGTTGTTGTTGTTGTTGTTGTTGTTGTTGTTGTTGTTGTTGTTGTTGTTGTTGTTGTTGTTGTTGTTGTTGTTGTTGAACATTATTAATTCTAAAGAATAATTATTGTTGGGGCCCCTGGTGCACGGCCCCCCTGCGCCGCCTAGGCCGCAGCTACATTTTCATCATTTTCGTGAGGAAGCCTCAGGTAATTCGATGTGATCAAGATCCGGTTGTTTTGTTCCCCCCCGCTTTCCCTTGCAAAAAACACTATAAAATGACATTTCTTGTTCTAATATAATCAAATTTCAAGAATCCCTTGCAAAAAATAAGGTAAAGTGGGCATTCGCGCGCGCAAGACGAAATCCTTCCAAAACCTTAGTGTTCGGAGCGATTTTAACATAAAAACATCAAAAAACCAATGGTTTTTCAACAAAAAAATGTCAAAATCTCATCCCGCGCGCTCTTGCGGATTCGTAGGAAACCCAACACTTTTTAAACATTTCTGTCAAACGGGCTTTTGCGAGCAACTTTTTCGAACTTCTGCGACAACGGTTGCGCACCTGCCAGGGCCATCATCCCTGTCAAATAATACCATGCGGGACACATTCGTTTTTTCTTCGCGCGCGCACGCCGAAATCTCCAAAAACCATTGGGCTTCTTAAGAATTTTAGCACCGCGCATCATAAAATCACACGAATCGCACCGTAGGTCCTCGAAAACACCTGCACATCCCTCAGGAATTTGCCCTAAAGATGTGATCAACTATCTTGTGAGTACGTATCATGTGTATCATGTGTATCATGTACCATATGCATCATATGCAACAGATGTTCTGTGGAAGGCTTAACAACTTCTGTGGGTTAACAAGGCTTAACAACTTCTGTGGGTGTACGAACGTAGGCTTAACAACTTCTGTGGGTGTGTACTCCACGCCAGTGTAGTAGCCACGGTCGTCCGCAGGCCACGAAGTGAAGTGTCCGAACGTCATAGGGCGGGAAGCTGGGTGTGGGTGGTGGCGAAGAGTCGTGTGGATATTTGGTAGAGCTTGCACTGCCCCCCCACAAAGTGGGGGTATTGGCTGGCGTCGCATGAAAACCCTGGCACTGGTGAGAACACTGAGCGTTCGGGTAAAGTGATTGTTGTTGTTGTTGTTGTTTGCGTTCTGCCTAGAGGGTTCTTACCCTGTGAGTTTAAGGGGCCGGGCAGTGTTCCTCGCCCCGGGCGGTTCCCCCGGCATCCGCCCCTCGGTTCCCCCAGTTACGTCCACTATCTCATCTTAGCTTAGCTCATCTCAGCTTAACTTAGCTTCGCTTCATCTTAGCTCAGTTTTATCGTAGTTTGGTTTACCTTCATCATAGCTTCGCTGAGCTTTCTCGCATAGCAGAGCACAGCGTAGCATATCATAGCGTAGCATAGCATCGCGCAGTACCACATATCATATCATATCCCATCATATCATAGCATAGCGCAGCATTGCATAACATAGCATAGCATAGCATAACATCGCATAGCGCAGCACAGCACATCACAGCGTATCACAGCGCAGCATAGCATAGCAGAGCATAACATATCATAACATAACACAGCAGCAAAGCAAAGGCAAAACAACAGAAGCGACAGCAAATCCAAGCACAAGCAAGGCAAAACAAAGCAAATCATTAGCATGGGTGTAATTCCCTACCTAGAGGCTCTGTCTAGAGGGCTAGCTTAGCTTAGTTTAGTTTAGCTTAACTTAACATAGCTTAGCATAGCGCAGCGCTGCATTATCATATCATATCATATCATAACATCGCCAGGCGTAACATAGCATAGGATACCAGATCCCAGCCTATCATATCATATCATGCATAGCATTTCGTAGCATAGAATAGCATAACAAAGCACACCTTATCATAACATCGCATATCATAACATAGCTTACCATAACACATCGCGTCATGACATATCATAGCTTAGCATATCATACCATAGCATATCATATCGCATCATAACATAGCGCGTCATATCATCGCATATCATATCATAGCATAGCGCGGCATATCATGGCATATCATATCACATCATAGCATAGGAACTAATGCTGTTTTCTTAGGGGTTCCATTTTCTAGGTAGGGTCGCGTTGGGGTAGTGTGTTGGGGTGTGGTGCGTGTATTGTGGGTGTGCTGGTGCTTTGCAGGATACCTGTGCATTTTTTCTCCCCCGTTTCCTGAGCAGGACCGGCCTTGTGGCCCTGCGGGATTTGCTCTGCTCTGCTATGAAGTTCGCCTCGTTTGTCGTTCGCCGTTCCGGGGTTTTGCATTGGCAACAACCCAGGCAAAAATCCGCTGCAGCACGTCTGCAAGGTCGGTGCAGTGAGATATGGCCCATGTGTACCCGCTTTGGCCCTCATGTGAAGCTTTCGGCGCGTGCCGCGGGGTGTCCTGGCTCGACGGTGGGCGCTGAACGTGAGGAAGGTCCAGGCCCCACGTGGATGTCAATGCTGCTTCGCGGGTTCCCGTGGAACTCCGACGCCCGCCCGGCCTCGTTGCGCCCTGTTGTGCGATGTGCTTGGTCGGCTACGAGACGTGACTTGGCCCTGCCGCTTCGCGGACTCGAGGTGGAACTCGTCGTGTGGCCCGCGTCCTGCCCTGCTGGCATGCAGTGCTGTGCCCCTAGCCCTGGCGGTCGCCTGACTTTCTGCCCTCCGCCTTTTTGTGTCTTGTCACACGCGCCAGGGTTTCAGTCGACATTTCTCTCGGTCCCTCGGTGACCGCTGGGAAACAAAGGCCCTGTCTGTTGCATGCCACGCCAGTCAGGTCAACAACGCAGCTCAAGTTGTAGAACGCATAAGTTCCCCTCCCTCCCTCCCCCCTCCCTCCTCCCTCCTCCCTCCTGCTGCTGCTCCTGCTTCTGCCCCCGCTTCCCAGCCCTTCCTCCTCCCCCTCCCTCCTGCTTCGGTTGCCGCTCCTGGTGTTGCTCCTGCTCCTGCTCTTGCCGCCCGCGCCTCATTCCCCCGATGCGTGATGACAGTGCGAATCAAGACACACATTTGCCAGTTTGAAATAGATCCTTATCCCCTATCCCTCTGTTTGGCATCACCTCACCTCGATGCCGATCTCAAGGATTCCCTCCGTTTCTGAGGGCTATTCCCTGAAATCGTTATCGTTTTTCCCAACCATCCTGTGGTGTTGGGTCCTCGTTTTGAAGAGACGGTGGCCCGCGTCTCCTCCTCTCCTCCGCCTCCTCTCCTCCTCCTCCTTCCTCCCCCCTCCTCCCCCTCTTCCCTGCGTTTCACCCACCCAGTACAGCGCTTCGTAGCCCCATAGGAGCTCCACCGAAGGCCCCAGTACCCGCGCCCGCATGCGTCACCCACACCCAATTCGGCACACCCCTCACACGTTTCGTGGCTCCATAGGGAGCTCCACCGAAGGCCCCAGTGCCCGCGGCCGCATGCGTCCCCCACACCCATTTCGGCACACCCCTCACACGTTTCGTGGCTCCATAGGGAGCTCCACCGATGGCCCCAGTGCCCGCGGCCGCACGCGTCCCCCACACCCATTTCGGCACACCCCTCACACGTTTCGTGGCTCCATAGGGAGCTCCACCGAAGGCCCCAGTGCCCGCGCCCGCATGCGTCACCCACACCCATTGCGGCACACCCCTCCCGCGTTTCGTGGCTCCATAGGGAGCTCCACCGAAGGCCCCAGTGCCCGCGCCCGCATGCGTCAGCCACACCCATTTCGGCACACCATCACACGTTTCGTAGCTCCATAGGGAGCTCCACCGAAGGCCCCAGTGCCCGCGCCCGCATGCGTCAGCCACACCCATGTCGGCACACCCCTCACACGCTTCGTGGCCCCACAGGGAGGCTCCACCGAAGGCCCCAGTGATGCCGTCCGCCATGCGTCCCGCACCCCATTTCGGCACACCCCTCACACGTTTCGTTGGCCCCCCAGGGAGCTTCACCGAAGGCCCATGGCTGCCGTCAGCAATGCTTCCCGCACACCCCATTTCGGCACACCCTTCACAACAGTTTCGTGGCCCACAGTCTTCTTTTTTTTGAGCTCCAATGAAGGGCCCATGGCTGCGTTCGCGGTGCTCAAATGCGTCCGCACCACCCTTTTGGCAAAACCCTCACCCCGTTTCGTTGCCCCAAGGGAGCTCATACGAACAGGCCCCATGGCTGCCGTCCGCATGCGTCCCGCGCACCCATTTCGGCACACCCCTCACACGTTTCGTGGCCCCACAGGGAGCTCTACCGAAGGCCCCAGTGCTGCCGTCCGCATGCGTCCCGCACACCCATTTCGGCACACACCTCACACGTTTCGTGGCCCCACAGGGAGCTCCACCGAAGGCCCCAGTGCTGCCGTCCGCATGCGTCCCGCAAACCCATTTCGGCACACCCCTCACACGTTTCGTGGCCCCATAGGGAGCTCCACCGAAGGCCCCATGGCTGCCGTCCGCATGCGTCCCGCACACCCATATCGGCACACCCCTCACACGTTTCGTGGCCCCACAGGGCGCTCCACCGAAGGCCCCAGTGCTGCCGTCCGCATGCGTCCCGCACACCCATTTCGGCACACCCCTCACACGTTTCGTGGCCCCATAGGGGGCTCCACCGAAGGCCCCATGGCTGCCGTCCGCATGCGTCCCGCACACCCATTTCGGCACAGCCCTCACACGTTTCCTGGTTCCACAGGGAGCTCAACGAAGGCCCAGCGCTACCGTCCGGCATGCGTCCCGCACACTCCATGTCGGCTACACCCCTCAAACGTTTCGTGGCCTCACAGGGCGAGCTCCACCAAGGCCCAGTGTGCCGTCCGCAATGGTCCGCGGCACCACATTTCGGAACACCCACACACCACGTTCGTGGCACCATAGGGAGCTCCACCCGAAGGCCCCATGGCTCGTGCCGCATACCGTTCCGCAACACCATTTCGGCACACCCCTCACACGCGCTGTGGCCCCACAGCGGAGCTCCACCGAAGGCCCCAGTGCTGCCGTCCGCATGCGTCCCGCACACCCATTTCGGCACACCCCTCACACGTTTCGTGGCCCCACAGGGAGCTCCACCGAAGGCCCCAGCGTTGCCGTCCGCATGCGTCCAGCACACCCATTTCGGCACACCCCTCACACGTTTCGTGGCCCCATAGGGAGCTCCACCGAAGGCCCCATGGCTGCCGTCCGCACGCGTCCCGCACACCCATTTCGGCACACCCCTCACACGTTTCGTGGCCCCACAGGGAGCTCCACCGAAGGCCCCAGTGCTGCCGTCCGCATGCGTCCCGCACACCCATTTCGGCACACCCCTCACACGTTTCGTGGCCCCACAGGGAGCTCCACCGAAGGCCCCAGTGCTGCCGTCCGCATGCGTCCCGCACACCAGGTGTGTGGCGTGCCGACATCGGCGTCGCGGCGCGCGGGCGCTGCCGTCGGGGTTCCCAGGGAAGCCCCCTGCAGAGGCGACGCTCAGAGTCACGAGTACCGAGAGTCACGCAGACCCACACTGTTCACAGTCGTATACATACATTTACACTGGGCGTATCCATGCACGCATTCATGCGAATAGAATCAATCGCGCGCAGATTCATTCATAATCAGACTCGCTCGCGATCCGACTCGCACGCGCTCAAGCTTTCATATTTGGACCTATCGTCTTCGTTCGTGTTGTGTACACTGCCACGCATTTCGGCACACCCCTCATACGGCTCGTGGCCCCATAGGGAGCGCCACCGAAGAAGATATTCACAATTGCGGTACTCTCAACTGCATATGGTTGGGTCCTTCGCCAGGCTAATGTTGTTGTTTTGTTGTTATGTGTGTGTGTGTTTTCGTTTGCGGAGCCACGAAACACTGGGTATGTTCTTGGGGTGTTTTATTATGTTTTTGGTTTTGCGGGCCCCAGTGTTCGCCACGGCCTCCCTCGCAGCATTTCTCTTTGAGCCTGCAAGAATTGTTTAATTTTCCCTTGCGTTCCAGACAACAAAAAACGCAATAGTGGGCGCCCTTGGTGCAAGAAGACATTGTGTATGTTTGATGTGGTTGTTTTCCCTTGGCTCGTGAAACCGCGAAGCACGGTGTATAGTTTAACGTATGTTTTGCAGGCCCCAGTGCTCGCCGCGGCCTCCTTCGCAGCACTTATGTTTGAGCTTGCAAAACCAAGAATCATGCACAGTGTGTCCTTGCATCCCAGACAACAGAACCAGACAGAAAAACACGACAACAGCGTTTTCTTGAACCGTTTGTGAGGGCGCCTGGCCATTAAGGATCTCTTCGTTCAGATTCTGCATGCAGGATTCACCAGCAAAAACTCCTGAGTAGTGAATCCTTGAAACATATTCTTGAGTAAGGCTTCCTTTTGTTACGATTCCTCGCAAGGGCTCCTTAATTGAGATTTCTTGTATTAAAAAAGGGTCCCTAGCGACTCCCTATTACGGATTCCTTACATCCGCTTCCTTGTTCCGATTATTCCCAACCATCCTGTGGTGTTGGGTCCTCGTTTTGAAGAGACGTCGCCCCGCGTTCCTCCTTCCTCCTCCTTCCTCCTCCTCCCCTTCCTCCCCCCTCCTCCCCCTCCCACACCCATTCTGGCACACCCCTCACACGTTTCGTGGCCCCGTAGGGAGCCCCACCGAAGGCCCCAGCGGCTGCGCCCGCATGCGGTTCCACCCACCATTTTGGCACACCCTCCACACGCTTCGTGGCCCCATAGGGAGCTCCACCGAAGGCCCCAGTGGCTGCGCCCGCATGCGGTTCCACCCCCCATTCTGCACACCCCTCACACGTTTCGTGGCCCCATAGGGAGCTCCACCGAAGGCCCCAGTGGCTGCGCCCGCATGCGGTTCCACCCCCCATTCTGGCACACCCTTCACACGCGTCGTGGCCCCATAGGGAGCTCCACCGAAGGCCCCAGTGGCTGCGCCAGCATGCGGTTCCACCCACCATTCTGGCACACCCCTCACACGTTTCGTTGCCCCATAGGGAGCTCCACCGAAGGCCCCAGTGGCTGCGCCCGCATGCGGTTCCACCCTCCATTCTGGCACACCCCTCACACGTTTCGTGGCCCCATAGGGAGCTCCACCGAAGGCCCCAGTGGCTGCGCCCGCATGCGGTTCCACCCCCCATTCTGGCACAACCCTCACACGTTTCGTGGCCCCATAGGGAGCTCCACCGAAGGCCCCAGTGGCTGCGCCCGCATGCGGTTCCACCCCCATTCTGGCACACCCCTCACACGTTTCGTGGCCCCATAGGGATCTTCACCGAAGGCCCCAGTGGCTGCCCCCGCATGCGGTTCCACCACCCGTTCTGGCACACCCCTCACACGTTTCGTGGCCCCATAGGGAGCTCCACCGAAGGCTCCAGTGGCTGCGCCCGCATGCGGTTCCACCCCCATTCTGGCACACCCCTCACACGTTTCGTGGCCCCATAGGAGGCTCCGCCGAAAGCACCAGTGGCTGCGCCCGCATGCGGTTCCACCCCCCTTGTTCCACACCCCTTTTTCTTTTTTGTTTTGTTTTTTTTCTTTTTTTTTTTCTTTTTTTTCACTTTTTTTTTTTTTTTCACACGTTTCGTGGCCCCCATAGGAGAGCTCCACGAAGGCCCAGCTGGCTGCGGCCCGCACACCCCTCGCTGCCTCGCACGCTTCGTCGGCCCCATAGGGAGAGTTCCACCGAAGGCCCCAGTGGCTGCGCCCGCATGCGGTTCCACCCACCATTCTGGCACACCCCTCACACGTTTCGTGGCCCCGTAGGGAGCTCCACCGAACGCTCCAGTGGCTGCGCTCGCATGCGGTTCCACCCCTCATTTCGGCACACCCCTCACACGCTTCGTGGGTGGCTCCATGGGGAGCTCCACCGAACGCCCCAGTGGCTGCGCTCGCATGTGGTTCCCCCCCTCAATTTCGGAACATCCCTCACACGGTTCGTGGCCCCATAGAGAGCTCCACCGAAGGCCCCAGTGGCTGCGCTCGCATGCGGTTCCACACCGCAGATGTGGTTTCAAAGGAGCCATTCACATTTGACAATAAGGGGGCTCCACCGAGCGCCGCAGTGGCTGCGCTCGCATGCGGTTCCACCCCCCCATTCTGGCACACCCCTCACACGTTTCGTGGCTCCATAGGGAGCTCCACCGAAGGCCCCAGGAGCTGCGCTGGCATGCGGTTCCACACCCCATTCTGGCACACCCCTCGCGCGTTCCGTGGCCCCATAGGGGGCTCCGCCAAAGGTCACAGTGGCACTGCCCGCTTGCGTCCGCCACCACCCAGCACAGCCCTTGTTCCTTGCGCTTCGCCCACCCAGAACAGCGCTTCGTAGCCCCATAAGGAGCTCCACCAAAGGTCACAGCGGCACCGCCCGCATGCGTCCGCCACCACCCTGCGCAGCCCTTGCTCCCTGCCTGCGTTTCACCCACCCAATACAGCGCTTCGTGGCCCCATAGGGAGCTCCACCGACGGTCCCAGTGGCACCGCTCGCATGTGTCCGCCACCACGCAGCACAGACATTGCTGACCGCGTCTCACCCACCCAGTACAGCGTTTCGTGGCCCCATAGGGAGCTCCACCGAAGGTCCCAGTGGCACCGCCCGCATGCGTCCGCCACCACCCAGCACAATTGCGGCATTCACAACTGCATATGGTTGGGTCCTTCGCCAGGCTAATTTCAATCGGGCTCTCTAAAAAGGATGCCGTAGTCAAGATCCCTTAACCAGTATTAGTCAACGAAGGGTCATTATTCAGTGTGCGTTACTTAAGGTTCCAACTGAGTGATTCCGCATGAAGGATTCGGGAGGAGTCATTCCTTCTTGAGGAGTTCGGGGTAAGGATGCCTTAGTCAAGATTATTTATGAAGGGTTCCTTATTGGGTTTTCACGAAACAGGATTACCCACCAAGGATTCCCTATTCAGGCTTCTTTAGTTTTGGCTCCGTTGTTCCCAACCATCCTGTGGTGTTGGGTCCTCGTTTTGAAGAGACGTCGCCCCGCGTTCCTCTTCCTCCTTCCTCCTCCTCCCCTTCCTCCCCCCTCCTCCCCCTCCCACACCCATTCTGGCACACCCCTCACACGCTTCGTGGCCCCATAGGGAGCTCCACCGAAGGCCCCAGTGGCTGCGCCCGCATGCGGTTCCACCCCCCATTCTGGCACACCCCTCACACGTTTCGTGGCCCCATAGGGAGCTCCACCGAAGGCCCCCGTGGCTGCGCCCGCATGCGGTTCCACCCTCCATTCTGGCACACCCCTCACACGTTTCGTGGCCCCATAGGGAGCTCCACCGAAGGCCCCAGTGGCTGCGCCCGCATGCGGTTCCACCCCCATTCTGGCGCCCCCCAGCACAGCGCTTCGTGGCCCCATAGGGAGCTCCACCGAAGGCCCCAGTGGCTGCGACCGCATGCGGTTCCACCCCCCATTCTGGCACACCCCTCACACGTTTCGTGGCCAAATAGTGTGTATTGACAGAATGCTGTTTACCTGAGCAGTAGGCGGATTGTGTAGTGTGCTAACCGAATAAGGTCCCAATGGCTGCGCCCGCATGCGGTTCCACCCCCATTTTGGCACACCCCTCACACGCTTCGTGGCCCCATAGGGAGCTCCACCGAAGGCCCCAGTGGCTGCGCCCGCATGCGGTTCCACCCCCCAGTCTGGCACACCCCTCACACGTTTCGTGGCCCCATAGGGAGCTCCACCGAAGGCCCCAGTGGCTGCGCCCGCATGCGGTTCCACCCCCCATTCTGCACACCCCTCACACGTTTCGTGGCCCCATAGGGAGCTCCACCGAAGGCCCCAGTGGCTGCGCCCGCATGCGGTTCCACCCCCCATTCTGGCACACCCCTCACACGCTTCGTGGCACCATAGGGAGCTCCACCGAAGGCCCCAGTGGCTGCGCCCGCATGCGGTTCCACCCCCCATTCTGGTACACCCCTCACACGTTTCGTGGCCCCATAGGGAGCTCCACCGAAGGCCCCAGTGGCTGCGCCCGCATGCGGTTCCACCCCCCATTCTGGCACACTCCTCACACGCTTCGTGGCCCCATAGGGAGCTCCACCGAACGCTCCAGTGGCTGCGCTCGCATGTGGTTCCACCCCCCTCTCCATTTCGGAACACCCCTCACACGGTTCGTGGCCCCATAGGGAGCTCCACCGAAGGCCCCAGTGGCTGCGCTCGCATGCGGTTCCACCCCTTTTTTTGCACACCCCTCACACGGTTCGTGGCCCCATAGGGAGTTCCACCGAACGCCGCAGTGGCTGCGCTCGCATGCGGTTCCACCTCTCATTTCGGCACACCCCTCACACGCTTCGTGGCTCCATAGGGAGCTCCACCGAAGGCCCCAGTGGCTGCGCTGGCATGCGGTTCCGCACCCCATTCTGGCACACCCTTCGCACGTTTCGTGGCCCCATAGGGGGCTCCACCAAAGGTCCCAGTGGCACTGCCCGCTTGCGTCCGCCACCACCCAGCACAGCCCCTGTTCCCTGCGCTTCACCCACCCAGAACAGCGCTTCGTAGCCCTAGGGAGCTCCACCAAAGGTCCCAGCGGCACCGCCCGCATGCGTCCGCCACCACCCTGCGCAGCCCTTGCTCCCTGCCTGCGTTTCACCCACCCAGTACAGCGTTTCGTGGCCCCATAGGGAGCTCCACCGAAGGTCCCAGTGGCACCGCTCGCATGCGTCCGCCACCACGCAGCACAGCCCTTGCTGACCGCGTCTCACCCACCCAGTACAGCGTTTCGTGGCCCCATAGGGAGCTCCACCGAAGGTCCCAGTGGCACCGCCCGCATGCGTCCGCCACCACCCAGCACAATTGCGGCATTCACAACTGCATATGGTTGGGTCCTTCGCCTGGCTAATGTATCAAGGAGCCCGTATTACAACGGTCCGTTGCTAAATATGTGTTAGTTCAGATTCCTATAATCCCTTGCTAAATATCCCCCAGTCTGGATTTCTTAGTAATATTCTTTATGCAAGATCTCTTTGTTAAGGTTCCTTGCTCAGGATTCTTTATGAAGGATTCTCGGGTACCGATTTTTGAGAACGGAGTATGTAGTTCAGGCTCCTTCGTCGGGATTCCTTTGTAAGGATTCCTGTCGAACGATGTCTTAGTAAGGATACCTTGGTAATCTCACCGTCGTAAAGAGTCCTTGGTGAGGATCTCTTGGGAAATATTCTTGGGCAAGGGTTCCGTACGTAGGATTCCTGACGAGAGACACCAGCGATTCCTGACGACAGCTTCTTTACATAGGATTCCCAAGCACAGATCCCTTATCGAAGAGTCCGTTTTAAAAAAGGATTCCTTGGTTTAGTATTCCGTATGAACGATTATTTGGTTAGGGTTCTTTAGTACGGATGTTTCAGTTAAGGATCCGTATTAAGGATTCCTGTGCAACTGTTCCGTACGAGGGGCTTCTTTTGTAAATATGTCTTAGTAAGGGTTCTTTGACACATATCCCTTATTCAAGGGTTCCTTAGCCACGATTCCTTCTGAAGGATTCCTTGTGTAAACGCTCCTTATCAATGGTTCCTGACGAAGATCCTTTGTTACGGATCTGTTATTCTGGATTCCTTATTTCAGGGTTCCTCCTCCTCATCATTCTCGTCCTTGTCCTCGTCACAATCATCATCATCGTCATATTCATCGGGATCGCACTCGTCTTCGTTTTCTCACCTCGTCCTCCTCACTCATATTGTGTAAGTACCCCTTCTTCTCCTCACCCTTCTCCTCCTCATCATCCCCCTCCTGAGGGTAGAGATGGATTGGGATCCAGCGCGAGAGAACAAGAAGAAGGGTTGCGCTGCCCCGCCGCCCCCAGCCCGAGTTTGCATTGCCCCGCTGAAGGAGAAGGAGAGGATGAGGAGGGGCGACGGAGAGCGGGGAGCAGATGAGGGGGAGGACGGAATGATAAAAAATTGGAAAGCATCGGAGCCAAGGCACATGCTGTGATCACAAGGGGGGCGAGCATCTATATATAATATAGATATATATATATATCTATATATATATATATATATATATGGGAGATCCCGGGCCCCGGGCCCCGGGCCGGAACCCCCCTTGTATATAGGGTGCGGCCCTCTCCCGGGGCGCCCTTCCGGCGGCCCCCGCGCGTTCCAGCCCGCCCAAGAGGGCTCCAGGAGCGCCGAGAGAACCCCAGGATCGCTTCAAGACCGCCAAAGATCGCTTCCAGAAGGGTCAAGAGGCGCTCAAACCGCCCCAAGAGGCCTTCAAGAGGCCCCCCACGAGCGCCCCGGGAGACCAAAATGGCCCCATTCCCTTCGTAAAACGTACATTTTTACGATATCAGCTCCCTTAGCTGTCGGAGCGGCCAGAAAGCCCCACGAGGCGCCCAAGGACGCTCCAGGACGACTGAGGACAGCCCCAAGACGGCCCAGGAGGGCCTCCCGGGACGCTCCTCCGGCGGCCCCCGGGCTGCCCAGTCCGCCCAAGAAGGCTCCAAGAGCGCCGAGAGAAGCCCAGGATCGCTTCAAGACCGCAAAAGATCGCTTCCAGAAGGGCCAAGAGGCCATCAAACCGCCCCAAGAGGCCTCCAAGAGGCCCCCCAAGAGCGCCCCGGGAGACCAAAATGGCCCCATTCCCTTCGTAAAACGTACATTTTTAGGATATCAGCTCCCTTGGCTGTCGGAGCGGTCCGAAAGCCCCACGAGGCGCCCTAGGATAGCCCGAAGACAGCCCAGGAAGGCCTCCCGGGACGCTCCTCGGGCGGCCCCCGGGCCTCCCAGTCCGCCAAAGAAGGCTCCAAGAGCGCCGAGAGAAGCCCAGGATCGCTTCAAGACCGCCAAAGATCGCTTCCAGAAGGGACAAGAGGCCATCAAACCGCCCCAAGAGGCCTCCAAGAGGCCCCCCAAGAGCGCCCCGGGAAACCAAAATGGCCCCATTCCCTTTGTAAAACGTACATTTTTAGGATATCTCATCCCTTGGCTGTCCGAGTTGTCAGACAGCCCCAGGAGGCGCCCAAGGACGCCCCAGGACGCCTGAGGACAGCGCTAAGAGGGCCTAGGAGGGCTTCCTGGGACGCTCCTCGGGCGGCCCCCGGGCCTCCCAGTCCGCCCAAGATGGCCCAAGAGACTTCCCGGTCGCCCCGAAAGGGCCCCCGGAGCGCTCCGATACGGCCCAACATGGCCTCCATAGGTCTTTCTATGTTTTGAGGCCCAGAATGAGGCCCTCCAGATTTGGTCCGACGATGTGGCGCGGCTCCAAGGGGGGGGGGGGCATAATATTGCAGAACAATACAATATGTAGCATATGTAACAAGTATGCAATCGTTGGATACACTGGACACGTTGCATTAAAGCATCCGCGGACCTGCCTCTGGCAACACGTCATTTTCGGACGTAGATTTCCCGCGAATCGCCACGGAATCGGACCCGTGCTTGCGAACACCGCTTTCGGAGCAAACTAGAACCTAAGCGCGCGCGAAGCGCGCGTGGTTCTAGTATATATTTATATATATTATATATATATATATATATATATATATTATGTGTGTGTATGTGTGGTGTCTGGGTATATATATATATATATATATATATATATATATAATATATGAGTAGGCCGGGGGGGGGAAACCGGTGCCATCATCCCTCATGGGCCCCCCCCCCCCCCCCGAATTTTTGGGGGGTCACAGACCTCCCGGGACTGCCCCGGGCCGCTTCCAAATTGCCCACGACAGGTCACGCGGGCCGTACAGATGGTCTCGAAAGCTTGAAGAGGCCACGAAGACGCCCAAGAGCGCCCCAAGAGGGCCCTCAAGAAACAAACATCGGCACATTTCCGTGGTAAAACATGCGTTTTCGGCATGCTCGCTGGCTTCGCCTTCACAGTGCCCCAGACGCCCCCGCGGCGCCCCAACACAGCCCAAGAGAGACCCAAGAGGGCCCCAGACGGCCCAAAAGGGTCGGCCTGTGGGGCTCACGGAAGCCCCCAAGACGGCCCAAGACCCCCGAAGCCGGCCCAGGAGGCCCCCAAGACGGCCCCAGGGAGGCCCAAGAGGGCCCCGTTCGAAATCATGTTCCCGGAAGCGTCCCCGGAAAAATTATTTCTGGGCTGCCAGAGCCCCCCACTGAGCCCCATACAGCCTCAGCGAGGCCCAAGAGGGCCCGAGATGGCTTGAAGACGGCCGAAGAGGGCAGAGGGCCTTCAAGAGGCAAAAGTCGGCACATTTCTTTCGTAAAACGTGCGTTTTTAGCATACTCGCTGGCTTCGTCTTCACAGTGCCCCAGATTCCCACGCGGAGCCCCAAGACAGCCCAAGAGAGACCCAAGAGGGCCCACGACGGCCCAAAAGGGTCGGCCTGTGGGGCTTACGGAACCCCCCGAGACGGCCCAAGAGGCCCCGAAGCCGGCCCAGGAGGCTCCCAAGACGGCCCCAGGGCAGGGAGGCCCAAGAGGGCCCCGTTCGAAATCATGTTCCCGGAAGCCTCTCGGGGAACATGATTTCTGGGTTCCCAGGGCCCCCTAGATCCCAGGGCCCCCTAGAGGGCCCCAGTACAGCCTCAACGAGGCCCAAGAGGGCCCGAGATGGCTTCAAGATGGCCGAAGAGGGCCCCAAGAGGGCCTTCAAGAGACAAAAATCAGCCCGTCGCCGTAGCAAAACGTACACATTCAGCATACTCCCCTTGCTTCGTCTTCGCAGTGCCCCAGATGCGCCCGAGGAGCCCCAAGACAGCCCAAGAGAGACCCAAGAGGGCCCAAGACGGCCCAAAAGGGTCGGCCTGTGGGGCTCACGGAAGCCCCCAAGACGGCCCAAGAGGCCCCAAAGCCAGCCCAGGAGGCCCCCAAGACGGCCTCAGGGAGGCCCAAGAGGGCCTCGTTCGAAGTCATGTTCCCGGAAGCCTCTCGGGGAACATGATTTCGCCCCCAGAGGCCCTGGACACGCCGAAGATGGCCTCAGGACGGCCGACGACGCCGCCAAAACGCCCCAGGAGCGCATCCAGAGGCCACTCCAAATGGCCCCAGAAGCCGATAATAATCAATTTTCCAATGGTTTTTGAAGCATTATTGCGCTCTCCATCTTCCGCCTCCCCATGGTCTAGGACCGCGTCAGAGGCCCTTCAGATCGCTCCAAGACGGCCGAAGAGGCTCCCAAGAAAGCCCAGAGACGGCCCAGGAGGCTCCCCAGATAAGTCAAGAGGGCCTCGAGAGCGCCCCGAGGGAGCCCCAAGAGCGACCCAAGAGGGCCTGAAGAGCGCGACATTTCGAGGTCTCCGGTCTGAGAGGCTCTTAGGACGCCCCCGGAGGCCATCAAGAGGCTCCCAAGAAGCTCCGTGAGGCTCCCAAGAGGCCCCCCGGAAGCCCCAATAGGCCCCCAAGGGACCCCTAGGGAAGCCCCCTGCGGGACCCCAAGACACTTCGGTAAATCGTATTTCCCAGATAGCTTTCCGGGAACATGATTCCTTGGGCTTCCGCCCACCGCCCCAGCCATGTTTCCAATAGGCTTGCCGACAAGGCCAAAAGGCGCCCCTCGGTAAGCCCTCAGAGGCCCCCCTCTTAGAGAGCCGAACAAATCATGCTCACAGAAAGCGTCCCGGGAACATGATTCTCTATCTCGGAGTAGGCCCGGGGGGGGGGGCAGGCCGCTGCTTGTTCCCCCCATCGGTGCCCACCAGGGGTTGCGGGGGGGGGTCCAGAGCTCCCGAGGCGGCCCGAGCCCGCCCCGAAGGAGGCCACGACAGGCTAAGGGGGTCCCGAGAGGACCCAAGACGGTCCCACGAGGCCCCGAAGACGCCCAACATGCCCTCAAGACAGACGACGAGGACTCCAACACGCTCCAGGACGGACTCAAGAGGCTCCCCAAGAGGGCCCTGGAAGGCAAGATTCATTCGTTTTCCGAGTGTTCGGGATTTTGGCGTTCTGGCTTTTCCCGCTTTCCAGCGCTCCCTCACGGCCTCGGAGGACTGTCAGATCGCTCCAAGAAGGCCCACGAGGCCCCGCCGAGGGACCCAAGACGGCCCAGGATGCTCCCCAGACAACCCAAGCGTGCCCCAAGAGCGCGCCACGAGAAGGCCCAGAGGGGTCCCGAGGCGGCGCGGGCCCCCCGAAGCAGGCCACGACAGGCTAATGGAGGTCCCGAGAGGGCCCTACACGGTCCCAAGAGGCCCCGAAGACGGACTTCTGGCGGGCTCCACCCTGGCCGGCAAGGCGCACCTCTCTCTGGTGCAAGCCCCAGGCGCGGCCGCGTGGCTCCAGGCGCCGCCCTGCGAGGCCACCGGCACCGCCTTCCCGCACGGCCTCATGCAGGTCGGCCTGCAGAGGCGGCTGCGAGTCCAGCTCCTGCAGGAGGAGTGCTCCTGCCCAGCCTGTGGCGAGGTGATGTCGACGTTTTCTGCGACAACGCCCTGGTCTGCGCCTGCCGCGGCGACCGGACCAAACGCCACAACGCCCTGCGCAACCAGGCCTTCTTCGACGCCCTGGCCGCCGGCCACGCCGGGGCGGAGTTGGAGCGCCCGGGGCTGCTACCCGCGCGCCCCGCCGGGGAGGCCACCCCCGGGGGCGAGCAGGGCGGGCCCCAGGTAGACGACAACGGCCGCCGCCCTGCCGACGTCTACCTGCCGCGGTGGCGCAACGGCACGGCGGCCGCCTGGGACTTTGCCGCCACGTCAGGGTTGCGCGCCGATCTCCTCGCCGCGTCGGCCGCTTCGTCAAGCGCAGCGACGGAGCGGTACGAGGAGTTCAAAAGGCAGCACCAGGACACCGCGCGGCTCTGCGCGGCACAGGGCTTCACTTTCCTCCCCATGGTGGTGGAAGCCCACGGCGGCGGGTGGGGCCGCGAGGCACGCAGGGCCTTCGGGGTCCTGGCCAAGCGGGTGGCTGACGCCACGGGGGAAGACGCCGCACTGGTTGCGGACCACATGCCCAGCGACTTTCCGTCTCCCTGCACAGGGAGAACGCGCGGGCGGTGTTGCGGCGCCTTCAGACCCTGTCTGGAGGGGCGGGGGTGGCAGCGGCCCGCCTGGCCGCGGCCACGGCGGCCTCCACGGCAGACGCCGTGTGAGGTGCCCCCTGCGCTGCCTAGCACCCCCCGCCCACCGCCCCCCGCCCTTGCTGGGCAGCGCGGCCGCCCCCGCGCCCTTTCGCCAACGTCGCGCCGGCGACCCCTCCCACGCGCCGCAGAGGCGGGGCGGTGGATGGATCCCGCAGAGGGCAATCCCCACCAAGCCGCATCGCGCTGGGTTCGGGCGGCCACCCCGCCCAGGTCGCCGCCGTAGGGTCCGTAGCCTCGTCGCGGGCGTCTCTTCTCTCCCGGCCCCTGGCCCGGCCTGTCTGCTTGCGGCCGCTGCTTTCTCTCCCCCTCGTCCTCCTCCCCCTCTCCCCCCCCCTTCGCTTCTGCTCGTTGCTTCCCTCCCTTTCCTTTACTCCTGCTCCCTGCCTGCTGTCTCCGCCTGGCCCGTCTTCTGCCTGCCCGCCCGCCCCGCCGGCCCTGGCCTCCCGCCTGGGCGTTCGTCGTCGTCTGCCTGCTTCTCCCCTCCTCGTCCCCTTCCGCCGGACAGCACAGCCTGCCCGGAACCAGCGTGGCGGCATATAGGGGCCTGACAAGCTGTGTGCCCTGTACAGCTGTGCGTGTAGGATTTGCAGTGCTTGGCGCCACGAGTGAGCGACGAGCTCTCTCTTTCTCTCTCTCTCTCTCTCTCTCTCTTTCTTTCTTTCTTTTTCTCTCTCTCTCTCTCTCTCTCTCTCTCTTTCTAACTCTCCTCATGGTCAGAAGACGCCCAAGCTGCCCTCAAGACGGCCGACGAGGACTCGAACATGCTCCAGGACGGACTCAAGAGGCTCCCCAAGAGGGCCTTGGGAGGCAAGATTCACAAATTGTCCGATGGTTTTTGGATGATGTAGGCGTTCTCGCTTTCCCCGCTTCCCAGCGCTCCCTCACGGCCTCGCTCGGAGGCCCTTCAGATCGCTCCAAGACGGACCAGGAGGCCCCGAAGAGGGCCCCAAGACGGCTCAGGAGGCTCCTCAGACAACCCAGCTGTGCCCCAAGAGCTCCCCAAGAGAGGGCCCAGAGGGGGACCGCCAACCGATATTTCGAGGTCTCTGGCCCTCGAGGCCGCCTGTAGGCTCCCGGAGGCCACCAAGAGGCTCCCACGAAACCCCGTGAGGCGCCCAAGAGGCCCCCAGGAAACCCAAAGAGACCCCCAAGGGGTTCCCGGGGAACGCCCACGAGGCCCCCCAACACACCCCAAGAAATCATGTCCCCAGGAAACCTTCCAGTGATATGGTTCATCATGGGCCTGAGAGTTCCCGGAGGCCCCCAAGGGGCCCCCAGGGAACGCCCAAGAGACCCCCCAACACACCCGAACAAACCATGTCCCCAGAAAGCCTTCCGGGGACATGGTTCATCATGGGCCCGCGAATCTCCAGAGGCTTCGAAGTACCATCATGCTACAGGAGAGCTGTCTGGGCAGTTGATTGGGAACATGACTGATCGTCTTCTCGCGGCCCTCCGCAGATCGTTTCGCACAAAGTTGCCCCAAGTGCCCTCTTGAATCGACGACGACGACGAAACGACGAAGACGACGACGACGACAACCACGACGACGACGACGACGACGACGACGACGACGACGACGACGACGACGACGACGACGACGGCGCGCCCCAATAG
>CAUYUJ010014739.1:311566-324066 GCA_963575745.1 Prorocentrum cordatum | reverse complement strand
GGGGGGGGAAGGGAGGAGGAGGAGGAGGATAGGAGGAGGAGAGGAGGAGGAGGGAAGCTTAGAAGGAGGAGGACGAGGAGGAGGAGGAGGAGGAGGAGGCGGAGGAGGAGGAGGGAGGAGAGCAAGGAAGGAGAAGAGGAGGAGGAGAAGGAGGAGGAGGAGGAGGACGAGGAGGAGGAGGAGGAGGAGAAGGAGGAGGAGTGCCTCCCCCCCACACCGCTAGAATTCCTCAAGAGGTCGCCAGAGGCCTCCATCGTGGCCTCCCCGATGCCCCTGGGGGCCTCGGAGCCCTCGGAGGCGCGTGGCCGCACAGGGAGTTCCGCCCAAGGCACAAATGGTGCCGCCCGCACAAATGGGGGCGTCCCCTCCCTGAATGTCGGCACACACACAGACACAGACACAGACACAGACACAGACACAGACACAGACACAGACACAGACACAGACACAGACACAGACACAGACGCAGACGCAGACGCAGACGCAGACACACACACACACAGACACACACACAGACACACACACACACACACAGACACACACACACACACACACAGACACAGACACACACAGACAGACACACACACACAGACACGCACACAGGCACACACACACAGACACGCACACACACACACAGACACACACACACACAGACACACACACACACACACCACACGTTTTCGTGGCCCCATACAGTCGGGGCCCTGAAGAAGGAACCCTTTTCGTTGGGGAGGGGCTCCGCGTTCCTGAAGTGTTTCACAGCTTGCCTCAGGTGTTCCTTATGTTTTCGATAGGAAACCGAAGTTTCACTTATGGAAAACAGGGGCCTCGTTCCTTATGTTGGGTTCCTTAGGTCAAGGCCCCGACTGTAGGGTGCCCCACCGAAGGTCACCATGATGCCGTTCGCATGCGTCCCCGCCACTCATGTCGGCACACCTCTCACACAGCTCATGGCCCAAGTAGGGAGCTCCACCCAAGGATCCAATGGTGCCGCCCCCATGCGCCCCCGCCACCCATTTTGGCACGCACCTCGCACGGCTCGTGACTCCACAGGCAGATCCACCCAAGGCGGCAATTGCGCCGTTCGCATGCGCCCCCGCCACCGATGTCGATACACCCCTCACACGTTTCGTGGCCCTATAAGGAGCTCCACCCAAGACCTCAGGCGGTGCCAACCGCATGTGTCCCCGCCGCCTATTCCTGCACACCCCTCGCACGTTTCGTGGCCCCACAAGGAGCTTCACCGAAGGCTTCAGCTGCACCCTCCGCACGCGTCCCCGCCATCCATTATGGCACAGCCGTTAAACGTTTAGTTCCCGCGTGGGGAGCTCCACCGAAGGCTCCAGCGGCGTTCATGCGGTCCCCCATCTAATTCGGCTCACCCCTCACATAGTTCATGGCCCCACAGGGAGCTCCACCCAATGCCCTGGTGCCACTGTTCGCATGCGTCTCCCCCATCCATCCTCTAACATGTTTCCCACGTTTCGTGGCCCCACAGACAGCTCCACCCAAGGCCCTAAGGCCACATGAGGAGATCCACTGAAGGCGATATTCACAACGACGGTATTCACAACTGCATATGGTTAGGTCTTTCGCCAGGAGCATTTGTTTAATGTCCTCGGAAGTCGTGACCCTTTTCCCAGGGCCGGTTTTTCATCGCGAGTCGTTTTCGGACGGTCCCAGGTCCGGGCGAGGGCTTCTGGAGGCCGCAAGCGACCCCAAAAACACCATCGTGATTTTTGCCACGACCCGAGCGTCACTGGGTTTCTTATCGTCGCCCACATGGCCGATTTCAGAAACTCTGAATCCAAAAACGTTGCCACCTCTTGGGGGCGCATCTTTTACTTCCGGCAGCTTCCGCCGGCGGGCGCCAGCGGAGGTGCCCTCGTCTTACCTCCGCCGCCCTTCCGCGGCCTTCCGCCGAGGAAGAGATGACAACTCCTCTCATCCTCGAGTGCACGGCCCTGTCCAGAACGCCTCACCCAGAACCCCGCCGCCATGTTTTCGCTCCTTACTCCGGGGTTGCTCCAGGCGTCCCTGGCCCAAGGCGCCCCCAGCTTTTTCCGCATGATCGTGGGGCCCCGGGGCCCTCTGTGCCTCGTGAGGGGCTGTTTCTCTGAAGACCATGAGAGCCTCCTTGAAAAGCCCTGGGGGCACCTTGGGCCGGGGGCACTTCTAGCAACACCCGATTTACCGCGACCCCCAGAGGTCTCGACCCATCCCCCAGGACCAGCTGTTCCTCCTGAGTCATTTTTCTTGACGGTCTGAGGGCGAGGGCTCCCAGGAGAGGCCGAAATTAGCAAGGGAGGCCTCCGCCGTGCTTTTGTTCATGGCCCGCGGGGCTCAGGGCGCGCGGCTCCCTGCCAAAGAGGCCACGACAGGAGCGTCAGGGCCTCTCGAGGGCTACCAGGAGCGGCCGAAAATAGCAAGAGGAGCCTCCGTCGTGCTTTTTGCTCATAGCCCGAGGGGTACCTGCCAGAGAGACCCCGCCAGGAGCGCCTCGACGACCTCGCCAGGGCCTGGACGGAGAGGCGGGCGCGCGCCGAGGGCGTGCGGGCGGAGAAGCTGGCGGTGGGGCGCGAGGGCTGGGACGAGGCCCGGCTGAGGCCCGAGGCTGAAACCTGCGATGATCCTCCAGGCCTCGCAGATGGGGTCCGAGCAGGTAGATGGGGTCGGAGGCTCGCGCCGCACCGCCGATACATCGCCAATACATCGCCGAGGCATCGCCGAGGCATCGCATTGGGGCGCGAGGGCTGGGACAAGGCCCCGCTGAGGCCCGAGGCTGGAGTCTTCGATCCTAGGCTCGAGGCTCGAGGGCAACGAGGGGTTCCAGGTCTTCGGGGGGGTGCGCCGGTTCTCGACGGAGTTCCAGGCCTCGGGGCGATTCCCAGCGGCTGCGCCTCGGCGGGGGCGCTCCGGGGGCACCCAGAGCGCCCCGAGCGGGCGCTGGAGCCCAGGCGCGAGCAAGGAGGGGGAAGGAGGAGGAGGGAGAGGAGGAGGGGGAGGGGGAAGAGGAGGAGGAGGAGGAGGAGGAGGAGGAGGAGGAGGAGGAGGAGGAGGAGGAGGGGATCGGGAGGGAGCGCATCGACCTCCATTCGCCCATGGATCGCTGGTAGGGGTCTGATGGCCCCACACCGCCCAGGGCCGTGCGGACTCGCTGTCGAGGGCCTGTCGCCGATCTATATCGGCGACGTATCGCAGATTCCAGGTCGACGCGCCCCCCCTGAGCGGGTACCCCCTGTCGTTGCCCCTCGTTCCATGATCCTCGGGGCGCGTCTTTCGGCGGGCCTCCGAGAAATCATGCGCATGCCGTGTTTTGTACCTCTAGTTTGGGCCCCAAGTTGCCCAGAGGTCCAGGCGCTTTGCTTTTTTGTCCACACCGGGCGTGTTCGCCTGGTTCCGGGCCCCGGGGCCATCCCAGATCGATCCGACTCGAAAAATGGCGTCGAAGGAGGAGGTCCAGGGCTGCGGTAGTGAGTTCCCCTATGCAGTGCACTGTTAGTTTCGACATGTTTTGTGTTGGCCCAGTCCCAGACCTCCTGGCGTCGTGAAAAAATCACGACGGGAGGTTTTTCGCTATTTTCGGCCTCAGGGGGCCCTCGCAGGGCCTCGGGGCCGTCAAAAAACGACTCAGGACGAAGAACCGGCCCCGGCGAATAGGTCCGGACCTCTGGGGGTCGACGTTGTGAAAAAATCACGACGTCGGGGGTCTGGGGTGGTACCCCCCCCTCAGGTAGTCCCGGCTGGCCTCAACACGCCCCCCGAGTAGTCCCAGACTCTGCGACTCGTGGGTAGGTATACCATCGCCATCGCCGTTCTCGTGCATGAGACTGGAAGTCTTGTGGCCCTCGTCGCGCAATGGATCGATGCGGCCAGCTCTTCTTTCGCGTCCTAGGCCTCCGAGGCTAGTTCCAGGCAGCCCAGGTCCGTCCGAGAGCAGTTCGGGAAGAAGCACCGGCGATGAGGGAGCGCCCCCCACGAGTCGGGGGCAACATAGGAGGGGATAGGCTCAGGGGGGATGCATCAACCTCCAATCGCCCATTCACCCGTTCATCGCCGAAATGGGTCCGATCGCCCGTGGTGCAGGAGCCTGCACATTTGGTACCGCCGATTGCAGGTCCTATGAGAAAAATCCTGGAGGCCTCGCGCGGCGCGCAATAGTTCACACGTCGGCCCCGTAAGATGTGGGAAAACATTCGCGAGGCGACGTTCCGACGGAAGTCCGACGTGAGTCTGATGCCAATCCGAGATAATTCTGACGTGAGTCCGACGTACGACGTGAATCTGGATCCGACGCATAGCTGGTCTCAAGTTATCGCGCGAGGACTCCATGACTTCCCTGCACTTTCCTCATAACAGTTCGATGTCCCCCACCCCCGAGCCAGCCATTCCCCCCTATCGTCTCCCCTCGCAGACGGCGCGAACAGATAGTGGCGTTGGGTGCCTGGGACCGCTGCTTGGGGAGCCGATCCTCCCAGGCTTCGGGCCTGGCTGCCTCCGAAGGCGGAGACCTGATGGCGGAGGTGGTACTGGATCGTGCCTTTGAGCCCCATGGGGGGCCCAAAGGAGACCCTCATCCGCTGCCTCCTGAGCTCCTGGGGGATTGGTCCCCCCAGCGGCGTTGTTGGGCAGATTCTGGCCTCGGCCGAGGGCGCTGTGCACGCGCCACGGCTGGGAGTTCGAGTGGATGTCGGAGGACCGGGAGACCAACCACAACACCAGACCTCTGCCGGCTCTCAACATTGACGGTCTTGATTTCTGTTCTTGATCTCCCCCTCCTCCTCCTCCTCCTCCTCCTCCTCCTCCCCCTTCTCCTCCTCCTCCTAACTCATCCTTCCTCCTACTCCTCCTACTCCGCCCTCCTCCTCCATCTCCTCCTCCTCTCCTCACTCCTCATCCTCCTCCTCCCCCTCTTTCCACATCCTGCTCCTTCTCACCCTCCCTCGAATCTTTCCTCCCCATCTCCCTCTCCTCCCCTCATCAGTCGTCATACTAAATTACCTTAATACTACTCCCTCCCTTTCTCCTCCTCCTCCTCACGACCTCCTCCCGCTTTCCTCCCCTCCCTCCTCTCCCCCTCCTCTCCTCCTCCTCCTCCTCCGTTGCGAGGCAGGATTTCTCGGAGGACGGGCTGTTTATTTGTTTGTTTGCGTGTTGTCTTCTGTGCTGTTGTCCGTTTTATGTGCGCTGTGTGTGTGTTGTGTTTTTTGCCTGTGTGTTTTGCTTTATTTTCTGCTTGCTCTTTCTTTTGCCTTTGTGCTGTTGTGTTTTGTTGATGCGTTTTGTTTGCTTTTGCTTCTCCTTTTTTGTTTGTTGTGTGTTTATGCTTGTGCTCTCTGTATTTGCCTTTGCTGCTTGTTGTTGTTTGTGTTTATTTTTTTGCTTGCTTTTGATGTGTGCTGTCTAATTGTCTTTGATGTGCTTGTTGCTGCGCGTGCATGCGCGTGCTCGCGTTATGAGGCAGGACTTTCTTGGAGGTGGTCATTGTGGGCATGGGGTCCGCTACGGTTGAGGCAGCTTGTACTCGTTTGCGGGCCTGGGCGCTTTCCACCGGTTGTCATTGTGCAGTCGATTTCTGGTAGGATGGGGCTCAGGTATGTTTGATTTAGGGCTCGAGGGGTGAGCCGATTGGCTAGCATTCCCCTCGCCCTCGGGCCTGGTATGCCCGCAAGACGCTTCGGCGCAGCATTGGGCAATGTATTG
Source organism: Prorocentrum cordatum (assembly GCA_963575745.1). Lineage (NCBI taxonomy): Eukaryota > Dinophyceae > Prorocentrales > Prorocentraceae > Prorocentrum > Prorocentrum cordatum. The sequence goes on along the minus strand of CAUYUJ010014739.1, from coordinate 318,363 downwards.
CACGTGGTGGATTTTAATGTTGTCCTTCTCTGGCTGGTGGTTGAAAATAGCGTGCATTTCGCCGCAGACTTTGTGAGCGTTGCTGGAGGTGACAGAATTTATTGTTTCTTTTCCGGGTCATTACTATTGCCGGGTGTTTTCGCCATTGTCTTCTTCTGTTTTTGTCATCTCACGGAGTGCTCGCGGTCCACATCGTGTGGGTGTGGCATGCGTTGCGCGTCTTGGAGCACGCGGCCTCATGGTGTTCGGTGTGGCGGTCATGGCAAGCAGGCTTTGGTGCAGCATTTCGGCATTGCGTTTTTCGTTGTGTGTCATTTTCAATTTCTGCCCTGGCTGGTGGTTGAAAAGAAGCATGCAGCTCGCCACCTTCCTGGGAATATTGCTGGAGGGGCATTGTTATTTCATCACTGCGGGTTGCGTCGTGTCGGTGCGTTCGCTCATTGTCTTCTACCCCATTATTTCCTACCCGTCCATGGAGATGTAGGGTGTCAGGCTTCCCATGCATGCACGCAGGCTTCTCCGCGTGGGGCTGTGCATGCACGCAGGCTCCCCATATCATCCTCCCCCCCCCTCGTCCTGGCCAGAGCATGCACACAGGCTTCCCATATCATCGAATCGAGTCGAATCCTCCTCCTCCCCCCCCCCTCCTCCTGGCCAGAACATGCACACAGGCTTCCCACATCATCGAATCGAGTCGAATCCTCCTCCTCCCCCCCCCCCCTCCTCCTGGCCAGACGAGTCGCTCACGACCACGAGCTGGCCCCCGGGGCCTGGAGAGGGGTCGAGAGTTCCCGGGCGCCGGCGCCTCGCACGAGGCGGGCGTCGTCGGAGGTCTGGGACCGGGTGTTGTGGGAGGGGGCTGCGCTCCTTGGCACCCCCCGAAGGATTGCAAAAAAACCGAAGGATTGCAAAACAAAAAAAAACAGAATTGCAAAATAACCCAGGGGTTTGCAAAAAAAAACCTGGATTGCAAAAAAAACACGGTTTTTCTTGCAACCCAGGGCTGTTTTTTGCAATCCTTCGCAAAAGGTTTTTTTTGCAATCCAGGGTTTTTTTTGCAAGCCTCGGCCTCGGCTCCCTTCTCTTGACAGGAAAGAGAAGTGTGCACATGCACCGATTCTGGCCAGGCCCGTCCCGAACCCAGGATCGATCGGTGCATGCGCCCTCCTGCCTTGGCCAGGAGGGCCTGTGCGCCGATCCTGGGCCCGGGATGGATCGGTGCATGTGCAAACTGCTCTTCGCCCGACCTTCTGAGACCTGTCGAGCGCCGCCAACCCGCATAGTAAGGGTGCGCAACTTTCACAGGGTACCCGTGCATCCTTCCCCTTGGGCCAGCCTCGGCCGCTCTCGCTGCCCGCGCCCCGCCCGCTAAGTGTCGACAAGGCCTTCAGAGGCACGTGCATCCTTATCGTGCGTCCTTATCATACGGTCGATTGTAGGACATCGGTGCGCCAGAACTCGGGTTTGCCAACGCTTTTTGACGAGCGCGTCCTGGATTGCGACGGTCCAGTTTTCGTGGGATGTCTGCAGCGGGAGTTCGCGTCAAATTTCACATTGGGTCTCGTCATTTGCATGATGGCCCCTGCAGGCCAACCCGAGTCCCCCGAACCCGAGTGTTACGTCTCCCCGATTGAAATTTTCCGAGTAGGAAATCGATTACCGAATTGATTTACCCCAACTTTTGTTTTCGCCGAGGATGCTCGCAGCGTTCGCCGAAGATGTTCGCAGATCTACTGGCACTATACGCAAGCTATGCATATCCGGCGAAATGTTTTAAATTCGGGAGTAATTCTGTAGTCGATCTCCTCCTCGAATTCTCGATCGAGGGGTTGGAAGGTCGAGAGGACCTCCGGGTCACCCCCGGCGGCGCGAAGACGATCGGCCTTGCCTCCTTCCCTCGTCGCGGCCCAGTGCCTAAGCCATCGGACTGCTCTCCTCTGGGGTCTGGGGCGCGAGGTCGGGCAGCTGACCGCGCGCCGCCGCGCGTCGCGGGGCGCAAGATCAAGGGAGTCAAAGCCACCCGGGCCCGATGATTGGCGTGTGCTAGACGGCCCTGGGCGTTCACTAAACCGCCCTTCCATATGTTCGATTTTCCTCCTTTTGGGTGCTCTGCGTGCCGGGGTGACTGTTAGGAGGGTGGCTTTTCTGCTCGGCCTGGGCACGTCGTGACCCCGACTGGGAGCATACAGTCGACACCGATGGCAAGGCTGGGCAGCCTTCCCAGGGGTTCGAGGCCGCCTGGACGGGGCTCCGAGCAGATGGGGTCGGAGGATCGCGCCGCATCGCCGACGCATCGGCGATGCATCGGCGACGCGGCTCGATGCGGAGCCCGAGTTTCTCCACGCCGACGTCGCCGGTGCATCGCCGACGTCGCCGATGCACCGCCGATGCATCGCCGATACATCGGCGATGCATTGGCGATGCGGCGCGATCCTCCGACCCCATCTACTCGGACCCTTCTGGGTAATCCTGGCCTCCTCGGTCTATCCGTTACCGTTTTCAACTTCCAGTCCTGATTGGAAGGCTCCGGCATGGGCGTCCAAGGGGCTTGCATCCTTCTCGCGCATCCGTAATATCAGTTCTGACTGCACTTCTGGTTTTGGTTCGGCTTCGTACCGAGTGCGGCGCGCGGAAGAAGCGGCCCCAGAGAGGCCCCACAAAGGGGCAGCCATCTTGACCTTCCACCCTCAAACAACGACTATTGGGCGGAACATCGCCTTCGAACCTCAAACTTCAAGCCTTCAAACTTCGAGAAGTGCGAACGGCGACGGCGACGGTGGCGACAACGACGACGATGATGACGGCGACGACCCCAGCCTGCCAACGTCCTGACGCGAAGGGAGCGCCTCGGGAGCCTCTGAAAGGGACAAACGCTTTGTTAGAACTCCGAGCGACGACGGCACAAGAGCCTCAATTCTTGCACGCCGACGGCGGCGGCGGCGGCGGTGGCGGCGACAACCTGCCGGAGCGCGCGGGGGGCAGCGGAGCGGGTGCGCACGCAACAGGGTTCGGCGCCCACGGGCGCCAGCCATTGCCTTCTGATCCCCTCCGGCTGACCCAGGGTCGGGAGACACGTTGAGACCCCCACGATCCCTTCCCGAGACTTCTGGCGGATTGGATCCTTCCATCCTGCCGTATCTCTTCCATATCAGCGTGGGGGGGCCGCATTGGGGCCCCGGGGTAATCAAATATTGATTCGGGGCTTGAATCTTACCCCTGGGGAGGGTGTTGGGGCCCGTCGCTGGAAGAAATCAATCCATCAGATGGCAAAGTTCCCCCTCTGACCTGTCTAGTGGGAGCTCCTGTGTGGCTTGGTTGTGTCCGCAACGGTGCTTCGGCTGGACAGGGGTCAGCGGCTGGCCCGGGTCCGCGATTCGGCTTGCTCGCCGTACCAGGCAGGATAGATAGAGAGATATGATATGATATGTTCTGATATGATATGATATATATATATATATATACGCAGGAGAGGAACCTTCCGTATTGCAGCATCATCTCACCGATCCGCATTCCCACTGGGCAACTGTTACTCAGCCCCACCAGCCCCCCCCCCCCCCCACCCACTCAAGGTGGGGACAGGCCCTGCGAAAGACTGAAGGGAACAGTCTGTTACTTCTACCAATACAATGGCGCGGAAGAGGTCGCACGGCTGACGGACACCCCTCGTCCCACCCCCATCATGTGGGTCGCGGACCACGCCTGGTGTGTTCTGGAACGTCCCAACGGCGTCCCCGAACGACGCCGACACGCCGACCGACGATTCCAAGACGCCCTCAGAGGGCCCCACGAACCCCCGAGGTCGTCCATGGAATGCGAAATGAGGCCCAGATGCGTTGAAAAGTCTTCCGAGGAGCTTCTAGAACTTCGCCCAGGATGCGCCAAGCATCGACATCCATCAGGGCTCATTGCAATACATATATATATATATATCCATGTGTGTGTTCGCCAGCGTGGACCCCAAACAGTGCGTTTCTAGCAAAATGTGTTGCGCGACATATGTGGAGCAATACATATGTTGTACAATATAGCTGGTGCCGTATAGGATGTGCAATCTGTCTGGTGCAATATGCGTGGTGCGATCTACGTGGTGCAATATATATATGTGTGTATATGTATATGTATCGTGCTGCCTATGTTGTGCAACATATGTAGTGCAATATGTTTGACACAAGGGGTCGTGCAACTCGACATACGTAAATATATACATCTTACGCACTGTGTGTGCAGTATATGCGGTGCAATGTATGGGGTGCGATCTATATGGTGCGTTCTATGTTGTGCAACCCACGTCGACTGTCTTGAAGCTGTCCTCTCCGCTGCTCGCGCAAACATCCCACCCTCCCACCCGCAACTTGGTCGCAAGACATCTTCAGACAAGACCGTCACGGTAGGTACTGCGTGGCACTTGGCCACGACACCGATGCCGACGACGACAGCGACATCGACGACGACGGCGCCGCCGACAGCGACTGCGACGACACCGACGACGTCTCCAATGTTTCGACGACGACAACGACGACGACGACACCGACGATGACGACAACGACGCCGACGCCGACGACGAAGACGACGACGACGTCGCCAACGGAGACGACGACGAGGGAGGAGAAAAAACGACGACGGCGACAACGACGACAACGACGAGGGAGGAGGGAAGACGGCGACGACGCCAACGACGAAGAAGGAGGAAGGACGGAAACGCCGACGACGACAACGACGAGGAAGGAGGGAAGACGACGACGATGACAACGACGACGAAGACGACGACGACGGCGACGAAATAGGAGGGACGACGACGAGACGCCGACGACGGACGACCACGACGAGGGAGGAGGATAACGACGAGGGAGGAGTGAAGACGACGACGACGACGACGACGACGACGGCGACGAAATAGGAGGGACAACGACGAGACGCCGACGAAGACAACGAGGGAGGAAGGACGACCACGGCGACAACGACAACGGAAACGACGACGACGCCAAAGACGACGAGGAAAAACAGGAGACGACGACGGCGACGACGACGACGACGACGAGGAAGGAGGGAGGACGACGACGACGACGACGCAAGAGCGCGCGCGCACAATTTTGTTGAAAACCCGTGTCGCGAAACATTGTGTTTTTGTAGGTTTTTTGGACGCACGATTTCGACATTCTTCCGAAACCGAAGGTTTTTGAAGGATTTCGGCATACGCCCGCGACGACGCGCGCGTCTGCACTTCGTCCCATTTTTTGCAGAGGATTCTCGCGACGGCACACGCGCAAGAGCGTTCGACAGATTTCGACATGCGCGCGCGCGAAGCCCGTTTCGTAGCATTTTGTGAAAACCTTGGAACACCTATGGTTTTCTTAAGATTTCGCAAGAGCTCGCGCGTAAGTTTTTTTTTGAATCAGTGTTGCGAAACCATGTGTTTGTATATGTTTTTTGGAAATTCAATTTTGAAATCTCTCCGGAACCGAAGGTTTTTTAAGGATTTCGGCATGCGCGCGCCACGACGCGCGCGTGTGCACTTCGTCCCATTTGTTGCAAGGGATCCGTGAAAAAGTGATATGTTAGAACAAAACATGTCACCGCATAGTGTTTTTTACAAGGGAACCGCAGGGGGGGGGAACCCGGCTTGGCTGGGATGGTATGAATTCATATTTAGGATGGACATGTGGTCAGAATCATATGTAATTTGCAGCACGCGCGGGGGGCCCGATAAGTCCGGGGGGGGTGGTAGAATCCATTAGTCTTTTAGCCACTTCGACTGTCTTGAAGCTGTCCTCTCCGCTGCTCGTGCAAGCATCCCACCCTCCCACCCGCAACTTGGTCGCAAGACATCTTCAGACAAGACCGTCACGGTAGGTACTGCGTGGCACTTGGCCACGACACCGATGCCGACGACGACAGCGACATCGACGACGACGGCGCCGCCGACAGCGACTGCGACGACACTGACGACGTCTCCAATGTTTTCGACGACGACAACGACGACGACGACACCGACGACGACGATAACGACGCCGACGACGACGACGAAGACGACGACGACGTCGCCAACGGAGACGACGACGAGGGAGGAGAAAAAACGACGACGGCGACAACGACGACAACGACGATGGAGGAGGGAAGACGGCGACGACGCCAAAGACGAAGAAGGAGGAAGGACGGCGACGCCGACGACGACAACGACGAGGGAGGAGGGAAGACGACGACGATGACAACGACGACGAAGACGACGACGACGACGGCGACGAAATAGGAGGGACGACGACGAGACGCCGACGACGGACGACGACGACGAGGGAGGAGGATCACGACGAGGGAGGAGTGAAGACCACGACGACGACGACGACGACGACGACGGCGACGAAATAGGAGGGACAACGACGAGACGCCGACGAAGACAACGAGGGAGGAAGGACGACCACGGCGACAACGACGACGGAAACAACGACGACGCCAAAGACGACGAGGAAAGACAGAAGACGACGACGGCGACGACGACGACGACGACGAGGGAGGAGGGAGGACGACGACGACGACGACGCAAGAGCGCGCGCGCGCACAATTTTGTTGAAAACCCGTGTTGCGAAACCTTGTGTTTTTGTAGGTTTTTTGGACGCACGATTTCGAAATCCTTCCGAAACCCAAGGTTTTTGAAGGATTTCGGCATACGCCCGCGACGACGCGCGCGTCTGCACTTCGTCCCATTTTTTTGCAGAGGATTCTCGCGACGGCACACGCGCAAGAGCGTTCGACAGATTTCGACATGCGCGCGCGAAGCCCGTGTGGTAGCATTTTGTGAAAAC
>CAUYUJ010014739.1:268466-311466 GCA_963575745.1 Prorocentrum cordatum | reverse complement strand
ATCTTCAAGCCTCGGGAGTCCAAAGTGACGACAATTACAGGGTTGAGGATGGCCCGCTCGGATTAAAAACATGAAGTGCGGGCCCCATATGGAGGGGGGCTCCCGCCTGCGACTTCCTCACAGTTCACTCACAGACGAGGCTCCCCGCCTGATACATCCCCCATATTCAAGCCTCGGGAGCCCCAAAGTGACGACAACTACAGGGTTGAGAATGACCCGCTCGGATTAAAACCATGAAGTGCTGGCCCCTGTAGGGAGGGGTTTCCCGCCTGCGACTTCCTCACAGTTCACTCACAGACGAGGCTCCCGCCTGATACTTCCTCCATATTCAGGCCTCAGCAAGAGCCCCAACGTGACGACAAATAAAGGTTCGAGGAGGACCCGCTCAGACTAAGAACATGAGGTGCGGGCCCCATAGGGAGACGGCTCACGCGTGAGACTTCCTCGCCATTCACGCACAGACGAGGCTTCTGCCAGATACCTCCCCCACATTCAAGCAAGCGAATGAGTGGGTGAGTGAGTGAGTGTATGACTGAACTAGTGATGATGGTGGTGATGATGATGATGATGATGGTAAGGATGATGCAGATGATGAGTGAGTGGGTGGGTGGGTGAGTGGGTGATCGAGTGATGGTCAAGGTGATCAAGATGGTCGGTGTGTAAGTGAATGTGAGTGTGAGTGAGTGTGTGAGTGATGTCGATGATGATTGTGATGATGATGAGTGAAGGAGTGAGTGGGAGTGAATGAGTGAGTGAGTGAGTGAGTGATGGTGATGGTGATGCTGCTAATGATGTTGATGATGGTGTGGTGATGATGTCACGCATGCTGATGGTGATACGTGTGTGTGATCGGAGAGGGTGTGTTCTCCTGCGCGGGGGGGGTGCAGCGACAACAAAAAACCCACTTTGGATGTGGGGATACATCAAAATCGTCATCTTCAGCAGCATCATCAACACCACCACCATCCCATCATCAGCATCATCATCATAAGGAACATCATCATATGCACCGCCACCACATACTCATCCTTATTGGCAGCATCATGAGCATCATCAGTGTCATCATCATCAGCATCATCATCACCATCATCCTCATCCTCTTCTCATCATAATTCACATTATCATAGTCATTATCGGCATCGTCGTCATTGTCAGCATCCGCAGCATCAGCAACACCATCATCACCATCGCAACACCATCATCAACATCATCGAGATCAGCATCACAGTCATCACCATCACCATCATCATAATCATTATCATCATCGTCTTCATCCTTATCCTCATCATTTGTTATCATAATTCCCAACCGCCTCCTAACTCTCATCACCCTCGTCACGTCGCGCCCAAGCATGAAGACACGAGGTGCCACTTGTGATGGCCTCCCAAACCTCCTCGACCGTGCCGCCACCCAGAATGCCGAGCTGGAACGGTGGCGGAACCTGCCGCAGGCAGCTGGATCAACAGACTCGTGACCAGGAAGCTGCACATCCCAGAGAGCCCGCCCGCGGCACGCTCGCGCAATGCTTGAGAGGGGAGCGCCACGGACCACGGAGACGGGACTGCTCGCTGGAGAGGCGGCGGCTGGGGCAGTGACAGCTTGGCTGCGAAGGTTGGACCGAACTCAGCGCGAGCATCCGCCAAAGGCCCCCGAGGTTCACGACCAGGGCTATAGTCAAGCGCGTCAGCGCTAACTCGAATCCTCCGTCCCCTCTTCCTCTTCCCATTTTCTTTCCCTGGAACATCACTACGCTGCAGAAGTAGACCCTTCCGGAAGTCAGCGCGGGTTCCTCGAGAATCCGCTGGGCACCCCTTCCCCGCACCCCTTCCCAAGCGCGCGAAGTATCCTGGAAGTGGCGCCCCGCCGGCCGCCAGGGGCGACGGGGAGGGGGATCCCCCGCTGAATCCGCGCAGGCCGCTGCAACACAAACGTGGTTCCACGCGGGCACGATGCAAATCCTCTTCCTCCTCCTCCTCCTCCTCCTCCTCCTCCTCCTGCTCCTCCTCCTTTTTGTCCCTCTTGGGCTACGACGGTTTATCCAGCCCTCTGTTTCCCCTGTCTACTCCCTTACGCCCTTGATCAGGCAACTCGTCTGGGCATCGGTTTTGGATAGGCTGGCGGGGATACTTTTTTGATCGCGACCGCGAGCGGACGCCCGCGCGCCGTCGAAAAGGTCGTGCGAAAAAAGGAAGAGGCCACTACGCCGAGCAAACGCTACACGGCACCGCGGGCGAAGCAGGAGAGGGCGAAACGACGAAGAAGAGCGACAGCACGGATAACAAGAACGAAGAGCAAGAGGTAGCGACAGCAAACGAGAGAGGAAACCGAAAGGAGCGGGAGAAGAAAACACAAGCCGCAGCTCGGAGGGAGAAGATCGAGTAGGCGATCGCCCTGAATTTGATGCACTCCGTGTACTTGCCGTAAGTGGGCGCCCGGGAGCTCAAAACCGATCCAGCCGACGGACGCCGAAACCTCGCGCAAGGACCAGGCGACCGCAGAGCCCAGGAGCAGTCAGCGACAGCGGAGAACGTGCCAGTGGAAGCCCGAGCAGCGCCCACACCGAAGACCAAGTAGCAGCAACCACGGCCGTCTCCAGGGCCACCGCGAAGCCGCGAAAGTGAAAGGAACCTGCCGCCCCGCGTGCCCCGGGGGGAGCGCGGGAACCGGAGGCGCCCGACGTAGAGGGGCAGCTGACAGCCGCCGGAAACTAGGGATACTTTCTGGTCTGCGGGCTCGCGAGGCAAGTCGAAAGCCGTCCGAACACTAGCCGGGCCGCGACTAGGCAGCAAGAAAAGAGAGGGGCAAGCGAAACGAACGCGCGTGCAGCCACTCAGGAGGAGGACCAGGAACGGCACGGAAACTGGGGATACTTTTTGATCTGCGGCCCGCAAGGAAGAGTCCAGAGGGCGAATCAATCAGGCAAGCTGGGGCACAGTGCCAGATAATTAAGCTGCCAAGCAGGGGAGCGCAGGCCAAAACCACGAGCATCTGCCGACGGCTGCTGCCCGCGCCGAGACCGGCCAGAGAGCACATGCAGAAGACCACTGGGCGAATGCCAGCGGAAGCCAACGAGGAGACGCCCTGACGGCGCCAGCTCGCAAGCGGAGCTGCCACAAACTGTCGGCAGACTGTGCACAGGGCCAGTACCCACAGGTGGGGAAACCTGACCAGCGGCCTGTACGGAAAAGCCCAGGACGCGAGACAACTGCACAAACAGGTGCCGAGGGGAAACTGGGGATACGCGAAGCGTCAAGAATTGCTGTCTTGAGACCGCTGCTTGTGAGAAAGGCGGGCAATGGCATCACGGGTGCCAGATGTGGATCCCTTACGTCCTCAGCTACAAAACTGCACGACTGCGCGGGAGAATGGTGGGCAGTGGTAACAGACGCAGGGCGAATGGAAGCGATCCAAACGTCATTATCTACAGTGATGGAGACGCCACACGTGATGATAGCGGGCAATGGAAGTACGGGAGCTCGACGGGGCGGCAGAAAACCATCAACTACAACCGTGGGACCACCGCATGCGAGAATCGCGAGCCGTGGTAGCAGGCGTACGGAGGAGGATGCGAAGCTAACGCGAACCCCAAATGACCATTCGCAAAAGCGATGGGCAGTGGCAGCACAGGTGATTAGCGACGGCATAGCACCGAAACTGAGCAGAAAAATGCTCGAGCACGCGGGCCGAGAGGAATGCGACGCGGGAGCACCGTCTTCAGCTTCAGTACTGGAATTCGCTCGTGGGCGCAAAGCGCAGGCGGGCACGACAAGTGCGCGCTGAGCTTAGACCCGACGTCACCAACAACATGCAGCGCTACCCCATGCCTGGAAAGGTAGGCAGCGGGCTGGGGAATTTTGAGATGCTCACGCCACTGGGTAGTGGTAAAATGGTTTATATTGGTGCGGGGAAGCTTGGGATGTTTTCATACGGACTGGAAAAAAGCGCCTGTGAGACAACTGGCATTTGGCTGTACTCGTATTGACCTTATCGCAGAAGATGTGTCATCATGTTGTGTTCTGCTATGGTCGGGTCTGGGTCCAACTCCAACGCTGCGCGAAGAGGCAGAATGCAAAGGAAGAACAATGCGAGCGGGAAGAAAGTTGGACAGGCCGTGCAAGCGGGAGGGTGAGGTAGAAGAAGGCACAGGGAATGGTAGGATTGAAGAACATCTGCAAATTATCGGTCGACGCCCGACACACACGGTCAGAAGGTTACCACCCAGCTCTTGGAGTGACTGGGGTAGTTCATCATGGTTTAAAATGGTTCATCATGGTTTGGGTGTAGTGACTGGCATGGTTATCCACGCCTTAAGGGTGATTAAGTACGGTTCATCATAGATCATAGGTCATCGTGGCCCCGACTGGTTCATCATGCTCCATACTTGCTCGGCGTGTTTGAGAAAGGTTCATCATGGTTCAGGATGGTTCATGAAGCCCAGGCGGGTTTCATCTGGGTCGCGTAGGGTGCAAGGGCATCCGAATCATGAATGCTGTGCAACGTGCGTGCAAACTTACACGAGCTGCTGCTTACATCAACGCTGTCGCTCCTGACAGTATGACCATCACCTCTCCCGACATCCATCTTCCTTCCATCACGTCTCTTCTCTCCCCATGCTCCTCATTTTCCGCATCGGCGGTCCCCATTCCTCCTCCTCTCCCTCTCTGCCCTCCGGCAAACCTTTCCTCACACCCCGTCCCCCTTTCATCCCCCGTCGCCATCCCGCTCTGCGTCTCTGCCACCCTCAGGGGCCAAGCAGGCCATGCAGGGGCACTGGATGAATCATTATTATTGGGACTGCGCCGAACCATGCTGCGGCTTCCTGGTGTAGGCGTCGCGCACCACCGTGCCCCATGTACGAAGCCCCTAGCGCAGACCAGCACACAACACTTGCATGATCCCCCTTCTGTGTCATCCTCCATCGTGCATCCTCTTACACATCTTCCTCGATCCTCCGTCCCCCATCCTCCACCATCCTCTTCCTCCTCCTCCCTCTCCCCTCCTCCCGTCCTCCCTCCTCCCTCCACCCCTTTTCCATGGGATAGGTATCTCCGTCTCGTCGCACCCCCAGACGTGTCGGCAGGGCAGGCCGAGCCTTGCGCCTCGGACTTCCTCACGACGTTTGGCCCCGAGGCTGACACTTCGCAGCAGCCATACGGACGGAGCATGGGTGGCTTGCAAAGTGGAGCTCTCGACTTAGCTCCGCGCATATCCGTCTTATAAGCTTGCAGCGGCTAAACAATGATGGAGGGCGGTCCCTCTTCAACATGGGACTCCCGCCTTAGAGCGCAGCGCGCGATCATCTTGACAGCCTGCAGGACTTGCCATGACTGAAGGCGGCGGCTCGTCTGCAAAAGTGGTCTCTCACCAGGGCTCCGTGCCCACCGTGCCTACAACCTTGGAACAGTCATACGTCGGTCGGAAGAAGTGGGTAGAAACATGAAGTAGGAAGGCGTTGGAAGTAGATTGGACTTCCGCCCGCGCCGCCCCCTGAAGAGGAGGAAAGAAGGAAAACCGCTCGACTCTTGAAGTAGGAAGGCGCCTAAAGTAGATTAGGATTTAGGCATCCAAAAATACCTACTTTCAACGGCCGGCGAGTAAAGGATGGAAGGCGTGCCGCTTCTCCGCTGGGGGGCTCTCGCCTGCAGCGTCGTGGCATTCAGAACACAAAAACGATGCCGCAACACACGCAGCAGCTGCGCGGGCGGAGGGCTGCTCTTCCTCAGAACGGGGCTTCCGCTTCGGAATGTCCTCGGTGAGCATGGTCAGCGTGCAGGCTTCGGCGGCCAGCTCATGGGAGCATCCCATACCACCTTGTCGGCTCTTGCGCATCGATGCCAGTCGACGCCACATCGGCGTTGAGCGGCGCTGAGTCGACGCTGCTACCACTTCGACTCCCGGACGCTGATCGACGCTAATCGACGCCAGAGGCGGAATCCATGGGGTACACAAGGCTCCCATGACTTGCTACCGAATGCAAGGCTTGTGCAGCAGTTGCGTGGAAGGGCGGCAATCCCTTGTTCAAAGCGGGGACATCGGTGAACCCGTCATGCCTTTTCGAACTCCTGCTCATGGGCGGCGCGCAGAGGGGGGTAGGAGGAGGGAGGGAGGCTTTGCGGAAGGAGGCTGCTTCTCAGAAGGCGCGGGCCTCGCATGTGGATTCAAGGCCCGCGGCGCTCCAAGAAGCGACCCCCTTCCGAGAAGCCCTCCCCCCTCCCTCTCTACCCCCAGGAGAACCCAGAATCGAATCGATAAGTCGAATCGGCGATCGAAATACATCGAATCGGCGGAAATCGGCAGCCGAGTCGGGCGGAGTCGAACCGTCGGAAATCGGCAGACTGGTACGTAGGCCTCCATGAAGGAATCGGAAGCCAGAACCGGAATCCGACGCCGAGTCGAATCGGGATCGGAGTCCACCGAAGTCGGATCGAATGGCATCGGAGGAATCAGCACGAGCCCTGCCCGCCTCCTCCTCCGCCTCCTCCTCCGCCTCCGCCTCCTCCTCCTCCTCCTCCTCCTCCTCCTCCTCCGCCTCCTCCTCCTCCCCCTCGCTGCGCGCCGCCAAACGCGGGCGCCTCTCCCCAGAAGCCCGGCCCCTCCGCAGGAACACGCCGGCAGGCCCGGGGAGTGCCGCTCTCTCTCTCTCTCTCTCTCTCTTTCCAGGGAGTGCCCCCCGCTCTCTCTCTGCAGCGAAGACGGGGGGCCTGCAGGGACTTGCTGTCGAGGGGCCCGGGGACACACAGATGAATCAGTACACACGCAAATCCCAGGAGTCCCAATATTTTCCTATGCTTTCTGGGTGTTCGTCTTCCCCCCCCCCCATTTTCCCATATGCTCCAATGTTTTCCTGGGAGTCGACGTTGTGTCTGTGCGTGTTCCCCGCCTGAAAGGCCTGCAAAGACTTCACGTGGGGAAACCACCAGGTACCAATACCGATATTCCGCGGACCTCTTCGCGGGTGCGTTCGGACCAGGATTTCGAGGCGAATCCAGCGGTGGCGACGAGGGCCTCCCAGGAGTCTCAAAAAGGCGAAAACGGGCCAAGATAGGGGTATGGGTACATTTTCCTCCTCCGACTTGTAGTGAAGAGGAAGGCCTGTAGGGACTTATCAGAACGGACTTCTGACAGGTCGACTGTATTGCAAGCTCGGCGATGCATCGTGGGCTTGCTCTCGTCCCGCTGCTCGTCCTCTCCGCTGCCCTAATAGGCAGAAAAAAACACAGCACAAACCAGGTGTTGCTAGAAGTGCGCTTGGCCCAAAGTGCCCCCAGGATCTCCCAGGAGGCCCCCCACGGCCTCCAGGGCACCCCTCACCAGGCCCAGGCGGCGCCAGGGGCTCCAAAATGGAACAAAAAGCTGGGGGCGCCCTGGGTCAGGAGCAACATTATAGAGGAACAATAACTATGCAAATACACCGATTCTGGTCAGGCCCACCCTGAGCCCAGGATCGGTGCATACGCCATCCTGCCTTGGCCAGGAGGGCACATGCACCGATCCTGGGCCCAGGATGGGCCGGGCCAAGATCGGTGCTTGTGCATAGTTCTCTTCGCCCGACACTGGCAACCCCGAACAAACCTCCTTTTTCCAAGACCCAGGCGGATCTCTTCGATCGGCGCTGGACCCCCCGCCGGAGCGCGGAGTGCGCCAAAGACGACGCCGGAGGCGCCGCCAGGGGCCCAGCGCCGATGCCAGAGATCCCAGCGGACAAAGCCGTGACGGGGACGAACTCGGACGAGGCTAAGTCGACAATCTCTGAGATCTGGCGGCTCTGGGGGGCGTCTCGGGTGCCGCGGCCTTCTCAGAGCCTTCCAGACCGCTCTGAGAGCGTTCCGAACGCTGCGGAACGAATCTGTCCTCGTCCTGGCCCCGTCCGATCCGGTCTCTCTGCCGCCCCTGCGGGAAGGCGCCGCGCAGCTCTTTCCGAGCCGAAACGATCCGCTGGTCTGCCCGCTCCCCGTCCGCGCCGGCGGGGTTGCTCTGCAGAGAGGAGGCTGGAGGGCGCCCGATGCCGAGGCGGAGGGGGAGGCAGGCGGATGAGGATAGAGGAGGGCACCGTCGAACACTCTTCTTCCTCCCCTTTCCCTCCTGCTCCTCCTTCTCCTCCTCCCCATCATCAGCAGCATCTGCATCTGCATCTGCATCTGCATCTGCATCAGCATCAGCATCAGCATCAGCATCAGCATCAGCATCATCATCATCATCATCATCATCATCATCATCATCATCATCACCATCAGCAGCAGCATCATCAGCAGCAGCAGCAGGTCGACGTCGTCGTCACCATCACCACCACCGTAACCATCAACATAACCACCATCATCACCATCATCATCATCGTCATCATCATCAGCAGCAGCATCATCATCATCATTAGCATCATCATCATCAACATCACCATCATCAAGATCATCATCATCGTCGTCGTCGTAGTCATAGTAATCTGCATCAGCATCATCAGCGTCAGCATCATCATCATCATCATCATCATCATCATCATCATCATCATAATCGTCGTCATCGTAATCGGTATCGTCGTCGCTATTATCATCATCAGCAGCAGCATAATATCTATCATCATCGTCGTTGTCAGCATCATCATCGTCAGCATCATCATAATCGGCATCATCCTCAGAATCATCAAACTCATCGGTATCATCACCATGAGCATCGTCAGTATCATCATCATCGTCATCAGCATCGTTATCGTCAATATCATGTTCATCATCATTGCCATCATCATCAACATCGGCATCGTCATCATCAGCATCAACAGACTTGCCATCATCAGCATCATCATCATCACCATCATCACCGTCCTCATCATCGCCATCATGATCAGCATCATTATCATCGTCGTCGTAGTCAGCATTGTCATCATCGTCGTCATCGTCACCATTACCATCATCCGAGGCATCAGCATCAGCATCATCATCGACATAGTCGTTGTCATCAGCATCATCATCATCATTGTCATCATGCTCATCATCACCACCACCAGCACAATCATTATCATCATCAGCATCAGCATCAGCATCATCATCATCATCATCATCATCATCATCATCATCCGCATCACCATAATCATCATTAGCATCATCATCACCACCATCAGCATCGTCATCAACATCATTATCATCATCATCGTCATCATCATCAACACCGCGCCATTTTCAGTGCTGTCACAAACATCATCATTATCCCCGTTACCATGATTGACATCAACACCGTCATCAATCTCGTCATCATCACCATCATCATTGCGACCAACTACCATCATCATTACCATCATTATCACCATCATCATCCTCGTCATTGTCATCATCATAACCGTTATTACCCCATCGACATTAGCATTACCATGACCATTACACTTACCATCGCCATCACGAATATCATCATTACCGTTATCGTCCGTATCCCCTCCATCTGATTACTCAATACTATCTCTCGTACGTCCCCAGGGACCTGCATCTTTGCCGCACACAAAGGTCGGGGAGACGTAAAACTCAGGTTCGGGGGACTCGGGTAACCCCGACGGGCCATCATGCAAATGACGAGACCCAGTCTGAAACTCGACGCGAGCTCCCGTTGCAGACATCCCACGAAAACTGGACTGTCAAAATCCAGGACGCGCTCGTCAGAAGGCGGCGGCAAACGCGAGTTCCAGCTTACTCGAATCTGACGTTTCCCCGAGAAGGGGCCATGAGGCTGTCCGGGCGAGGTAGTTTGAAGGCAGCCGTCTGATCAATTCTGGCGGCGCGCTGGCTTCGGCAAAAGCAGCCTGAAACGCGAGGTCGAGAGCTGCGTTTGGGCGGCATTTCGTCGATCTCTATGCTTGTACCTCCTCGATTGTCTCTGCGAGGGTCTCTCCTGGTAACCTGGCATACAGTCGGCCCGTATCATACGGATGCGCAATAAGGATGTATGGGCCTTGAACGCCCATTTCGAAGCTTTTCGTGCGGGGCGCGGCCATCGTAAGTGGCCAAGGATGGACCGAGGAGGCAAGGATGCACGGGTAGAAGGTTGCCCATCCTTACTATGCGGGTTGACTGTAAGATGCGCGACCGTTCGAGTACCGATGCCAAAGAGGCATCGATACCGATACTCATCGCACTTCTCCCGGGGTGCGTTCTGACCAAAATTTCGAATCGGACCCAGCGGTGGCGGCGAGGGCCTCCCAAGAGGCCGAGACAGGGGAAAACGCGCGAAGGGTAGCGGCATGGGTACCATTTCCTCCTCCGACAGGTGCCCCGAACTTATACCCCACCATATTACCCCCTCCGTTGAGCTTCATCATGCCTCTCCTCCAGGTCCCTCCTCTCCGGGCGGATGTGGACGATGTAACGTCAGCAGTGGCCCCGCCAACCCTGAGTTGGAGGGGGGAGGCGGGGCAGGAAAATATAGCGAGGGAGGCGTTAGTGATTACACGATCCCCACCATATTTCCCCCCCCTCATCCCCTCATCTCCTGGTCCCTCCTCTCCAGGCGCATTGTGGAGGGGGGGGGGGCGGGTGACGCGGCGCCCAGACACCCCGAGGGCGTCACCGGCAGAAAACACCAAAAAGACAGGCACGAGGGGCCACGGACGATATGCGGGGACGGGCCAGCCTGCACAGCATGTGAGCGTAGAGTCGGCGTCCGCGTTTCGACACTGGGCGGGAGGGAAGGGGGGGGAGGGGGGGTTTCGCTTCGGGATTCTGGCTGGGTTTCCCTTCGGGATTCTGGCCTGAGCGCACCCCGAGGATGGCCCTGGGGCCGACCCAGAATCACTCGCGTCGCGATGCAGTCGTGAGCGTTTTTTTTCACTCGGCGTTTTGACATTGGGCGGAACGGACGGGGAGGGGGGGGGCTGGCTCTGGACCTCTGCGTCATGCGACGATTTGCATCAGTGCGTCCTGTGGGGAGGGGGGGGGATTCCACCTGCCCGAAACAGGCTCCAAAAACGACCAGGATCTTCTCCATGGGGGGGAAGGGGGCGCGAGGGCCCGCGACGATCGGCAAAACAATGAATAAGAAAACGACGATGCTGAATGGGACTCTCCTTTGTGGTTTTTTACAACGATCTTCGTACCCAATCATAGTTTTCCTTCCCGCTCCCCAATTCTCCATGCAGAAATCTCGCCAGGCCTTTGGGCGCAGGCGTTCAAACGATGTTTGTTTTCATTCCTCTTCCAGGAGCCCCTGCTCCCCTTCGGGGAAGGATTTACCATTGTTCCCTATCAATATACACCTTTTCCCCCGCCCGGCCGGCGGAAACATGGAGCCATGCCAACCCCACGACGGCCACCTCGCCCACCATCCATGTCTAAAAACAATACAAAACGCGGCCTCCGAATCTGGAGCACGCGCGGCCAAACCGATGCGACGGGCCCTCCCGCCACCACCCCTGTCAACAACACAATAGAAAGTGCACTTCAGGGCACAGTCTTGAATCATGTACGCGAAGCCCGCGAACACTTCGTACTGTTTTTGCAAAAACGACGGGGGCATTAGCGTATCTCCTGCTGCGCGCAGGGCCGCCATCCCTGACAGGCCGTTGCCCCGCCGATACCGTTGGTGACACCTGCCAAGCTTTGGGGGCCAGAAGTGCTGTGCGAACAAAAACGAAGACAACGGCGCACCCCGCGCGGCGTGGAGAACATGCCACGCCTGCCACGCCCCGCGACCCTGGGACGGATAGCGGCTGCGATGAGGCACCACCCCGCGCGCACCCCGAGGCGTGGAGAAGATGCCGCGTCTGCCGCACCCCGCGACCCTGGGACGGATAGGGATCACGATGAGGGACCACACCCTGCGCGCCCCGCAATTGTGTTGGGAAAATGCAACGCCGGCCACGCCCCGCGACCTTGGGACGGATAGAAACCACGGTGGTGGACCACGCCCTGCGAACCCCCTGTGGCGTGGACAGAGTGCAGCGTTTGCCACGCCCCGCGACCGTGGGACGGATGGAGACCGCGGAGAGGGACCGCCCCCTATGCGGCGTGGAAATGGGCGCGGCATGCGCTGCGGCGGGTGACGCGAAGTCAGCGCCTGCCTGGTCGGCCTCGTGCACTCGTTGGACCTTCGCCGGCGGCTCGCCGTCGTCGTCCGCCTTCTGACCCGGCAAATCAGAAGAGGCCTCTGCTGGAAACTCGCCCAAAGCTGGGTTCAGCAAGTACGCCACCAAACATTGCCTTTTGCTGTGGTCGTCCCTTGCAATGTCGGTGCGCGTGATCCAGTCGAGCTGTCGGCGGTACGCGTTGATTGCGCACTCTACCAGGCCATGCTGCCGTTCATCGCCTTGCTGGCTAATGTAGCCACGCAAGCCTTCCAACGAAATATCGAAGCCCTTGTCCGCCATAGCGTTATTCAGCCTCAAGCATGGGGGAGGCAATGTGCCCATGGGCAATTTTAGGCGGCATGATTGAAGCTCAAAGCACGGGGGCGTTTGCTGCCTCCGATTGGGAATCCTAGCTCACCCGCGTGAAAGCCCTAGCACGCCGAGTCGGAATGAATCCAGATGTTTACTGTTACCCATGCGTGCAGTTCTGGACGCAACTGATGGCAAGCGCCGAACGTGCGAACGCGCACCCTCTGGTGTCGAGAAATTGCCACGCCTATGACGCTGTGCGCCACTGCAAAAACCAGCGACCCCACCCCCTGCGCACGCGGTCTGGAATCGAGCGAATGCCACGCCTACCATGCCAGCCGAGCTTTGCGAGCGTGCGACGCATAACGACCGTGCCCGCCCCCCTGTGCTGCTGAGAAATTGCCACGCTTGCCACGCTTTGCAAGCGTACAACCCCCCCCCCTGCGCATCCCTTTGTGACATCGGAAAAATGCCACGCTTGCCACACTTTGCGAGCGTGCGACGGATAGCGACCCCCCCCCCCCCCTGCGCACCCCCATGTGGCATCGAGAAAATGCCACGCCTTCCACGCTTTGCGAGCGTACGACGGACAGCGACTCCACCCCCAGCGCATCCCATTGTGGCATCGAACAAATGCCACGCTTGCCACGCTTTGAGAGCGTACGACGGATAGCGTCTCCACCCCCTGCGCACACCTAGTGGCATCGAGAAGCATCCACACCTGCCACGCTTTGCAAGCGTACGACGGATAGCGACCCCACCCCCAGCGCACCCCCCTGCGCTGTTGAGAAAGTACCTCGCCTGTCACGCTTTGCATGCGCACGACGGAAAGCGACCCCACCCCCCTGCGATTTTTGTGGTGGTGTGGATCAGCTGCACGCCTGCCACGCTTTGAAGGTACGACGGATAGCGTCCCCACCCCCGGCGCACCCCGTGTGATATCGAGCGAATGCCACGCGTGCCACGCTTTGCGAGCGCACGACGGCTAGCGACCCCGCCCCCTGCGCACCCCCCTGTGGCATCGAGAAAATGCCACGCCTGCCACGCTTTGCGAGCGTACGGCGGACAGCGACCCCACCCCCCAGCGCACCCCATTGTGGCATCGAACAAATGCCACGCCTGGCACGCTTTGAGAGCGTACGACGGATGGGAAGGACGAGGATAAGGGGAGGACGACGAGGAGAAGGGGAGGAGGAGGTGAAGAAGAACGCGGGTGCGACGCAGGTGGAAGAAAACCAAAATCCCACAAAACATGTAGGGAAAAACAGTACCAAATGCCCAACGCGGCTAAATCTGGATCATGCGCGGCCATCCCGCGATCACAGTCAAGTGGTTTTTGACACGCGCGGCAGGGGTGGTGTCGCGTGGCTTGCTGTGCGTAGGCCCACCAGACACAATGATGGGCATGCTTTTTTCGACAAGGATGGTGGGGGCCGACATGTTTCCCGATGTGTGCTGTCACTTGCGCAAGCGCACCTGATGATCTCTGCACGGTCTCCGAACGTGGCGCACCTGGCGCGGCTGGAGTGTGCGGCACACCTGGCGCACTCGGAGCACGTGGCGCATCTGGCGCACCGGGCGTGCCTGGCACGCTCGGGCCCCAGGGGTGCCTGGCACGCATGGCGCGCCTGGCACGCGTGGCGCACCTCGCCCAAGCGTCGCGCACCTGGGGTCGGCTTTTCTTCCCAGCAGCTGCCCATTTTAAAGACGACCGCTGAACATGCTCAGGCTCGGGTGTTCCTTATGTGTTGGGAGGGCGGGTTGGAGTGAAGTAGACGGCTTGCGGGCGGGTGGGTCGCTTGACCCTTCCCCCTACCCCCTCCACTGGACCCGGACGGGCGGTGGTCGCGAGGTGTCAGGTCCTTTTTGGCCCAAGATGGCTCCAAGATGGCCCTGGAAAGCCCAAGATGGCCTCCAAGATCGCTCAAGATAGCCTACCATGGCTCATGATAGCTAACAGCATGCCTCCAAAAGGCCATCGCCCCAAGAGCACCCCAAGGGAGCCCGCAGGCCCGATTCCGAGGGCTCATAGGGGAAGGTTTAGATAAGGGGCGCCCCCCTTTTGATCGATGGCCTCCAAATGGTCCCAGGAGGCCCTCCGAAGCTCCCAGGAAAGCCACAAGAGAGCCCCAAAAGAGCCCGAAGAGGGGCTCCAAGAGGGCCCCAAGACGCCCCAAAAGAGCTCCGATGCTCCAAGATAACCTCCAACATGGCTCAACACGTTCCCCCCCCTCCTCTCTTTGACCGCTCTGTTTCATTGTACGCGGCTCTGCTTTCCATTTCCCGTCAGCTCTCGTGGGCAGGGATTCTGAATGGGCTGGCGGGGGCTCGCGAAGCGTAAGCAATTCCCCCATCTGCCACCCCCTCTCCTCACTCTTCGGCCGTCTTCCTCGATCCTCCTCCGTGACCCTCCACCTCCTCATCCACACATCTGGGCGCGAGCTGGCCAATGTCATACCCCCTGTGCTGCTCCCCCGCTGGGAGGCCCTAGCGCCGTGCCTGCAACATCGCGGTGATCACAGGGTTCGAAAGCGAGAGACGTCCACTGTCCGAAACGGTCGTTTCGCTTGAGTCTGATTGTGAGTGAGTCCTTATGCGAGCGAGTCTGGGTGTGAGTGAGTCTCAGTATGGATGCGTACATCTGGGTATGAGTGGGGAATTGGTACGCCGACAGTTATGACTGAACTTCATGTGATAACTCGGAATATGCGTAAACCTGAATGGCTGGTGAAGGAAGGTAGGAGGCGAAACGACGTGTGAGGCGGGAGAGTCCCACTAACAACAACAGCAAAGTAACCCCTCCACTAGGAGATGGGACAGGAAACGTTTATAGCATTCG
Organism: Prorocentrum cordatum; assembly: GCA_963575745.1. Lineage (NCBI taxonomy): Eukaryota > Dinophyceae > Prorocentrales > Prorocentraceae > Prorocentrum > Prorocentrum cordatum. The sequence continues at coordinate 296,281 of CAUYUJ010014739.1, read as the reverse complement.
TTTCTGGAGCCTCAAACTTCCTCCTCCTCCTCCTCCTCCTCATGCCTCCATTCCTTTTCCTTAACGTAGCTTATCCCTGTCGCACCCGAGGCATTGTTTTAGGGCGGGCCGGGCGTTTCGCCTGACAGTTCCTCACCATTTACGACTCTGAAATTCAAAAAAAAAACGACAACAGTTTCACAGATGAAGGGCGAGTCATTTTCAAAATGTGGCTCTCCCCTTCGCCCCTTGCACATTCGTTTAAAAACTTTGCAAGAGTTTCCCGGATTGAGTCAAACTGTGGCTCTCGCCTTAGCGCCGCGCACATTCGTTTTAAATATTCGCAAGAGGTTCACGGCTTGATGACGGGTCGTTCTCAAAATGTGGCTCGCGCATCAACGCCGCCCTCAATGGAAATGAACAGTTATAGGGGCCTATGAAAAGGGAGCTTGGAGGGAGGGTTAATTCCAACATCGTTGACGCCTCTTGGGTTTACGCTGGTCCTCCCCCTCGCGGGAGGAAGAGTTCTCTCTTTCCCCCTCCTCGTCACCCCCCTTGGAAGAGCCTTGGCATGAATGGAAGAAACGGGGTCCTGAGGGCCACGGGTCCTGGTCCCCGGGACGTTTTCGGGGACCAGCTCTGCTAGAGGCCTCCTCGATCGGGTCGGAGTAGATGGGTCGCAGCATCGGCGATGCATCGGCGACGTCGGCGAGGCATCGGCGCCATCGGCGTCGAAAAAAAGTTATAGCTCAACATCGAACAGCATCGCCAATACATCAGCGACGCGGCACAATCCTCCGACCCCATCCGCTCCGACCCCATCTAGGAGGCCCAGATTGGCGTCATGAATCGTGCATCGGCGTTCCCGGGGCGTTCTTCGGGCCCCGAAAGCCCGAACGAACGGCGAAGATGCGGCAGGCTCGCGTCACGTCGACCCCGGCGTTGGCTCCTGACACCGCGGGGGTCGTTCAGACTTGAACCATCGGCCGTTCCACTTACGCGGGGTCGTTCAACGACGGGCCGATTCGGGGCCACGGGCGGCGTTCGATATTAAACGCCTGCGTTGGGGTCGCCGCCCGTCGACACGACGCAAGCCTGCCGAAACTCCAGAACTCGCTCCCTCACGCGACGGACCTTCCGGGCCCCGCGCACGGGGACTCCGACAATACACCGGAGCATTCCATGCTCTGCAGCGGTGTTCTCGAGCGCGCCAATATCTGGCGCGCCCGAGAGCACTGCAGCCGTGGGTCGACAGTCTCCATTTTGCGTCCTCTCCAGGCGGGTGGCCTCCTCCAAGTCTTGGCTTGCAAGGTCCTGGCTTCAGAGACCCTGACCCTGGCCTTCTATTACAGCGGGGGCCGATCCACAAGAGACCATCCACAAGAACCTCAACCAACCCTGAACTCCCAGGATGTACATTGAGTTTTGGTGAGGGGACGTCACGCCTTCCACATCAAAACCATCGAAATCCAAGAAACCCTGGGCACCCTGGAGGCAAGCAGGGCGTTTCTTGGCATGGGTTTCCACTGTACGCAAGAGCATGCATGCTCTGCAAAGTTCTCGGGAGCGCCAAATCTGGCGCGCCCGAGAGCAGTGCAGCCGTGGGTCGACAGTCTCCACTCTGCGTCCTCTCCAGGCGAGTGGACTCTTCCAAGCCTTGGTTTGGAGAGTCCTGGCTTCAGAGACCCTCACCCTGCCCTTCTACCATTGACCCCTTGGTCGTGTCAGTGTTTCACCCGACCGCTAACGCGAGAGGGCGCACGGTTGATAGGCTCCCGCGGGAGCCCATCAAGTCAACCCCTACAGGAATAGCCAGCACGAGCAGAGGCAATCTTAGTCGTCTGACTGTGACCTGCTCGCCTGGTGTGACCTGCCTACCGCTCCTGCGTATCCACTCTGGGTTGCACACGTACCCTCAACGCGCTGGTGCAGTGTGTTGACTGGGAAACGGGTGCGGTGGCCCGACGTGCAGCCTGGGCCTGGGCTCTTCTAGTTATAGGCCAGCGCTCTTGCCCACGCACCGTTTGGTTCGACAGTGCACGGGGGGGTGACTACCTACCAAACCACCCCAACCCAACCCGAAGACCGAATTTCGTGTTGGGGCCCGGTTGAGGGGGTACGGGCTCCATATATGTTTTTTGTTCAATGTTCCCCGACCCCCCCACTGGAAATCCGGCGACCCTGTCGGCGTGTGGAAGACGCATCCCGGTGTCGGCGTCTTGCGTGGATCACCGTCGTCGTCGTCGTCGTCGTCGTCATCGTCGTCGCCCGAAATCACAGGAAATCGAACACGAAACAAAAAGAAATCGCAGTCGTGGCGAAGCCCCTCCCTGCCCCCCCCACCGGGTGGTGGGGGGTGGTGGGGGGGGGGGGGACGGGGTGGGGGGGGGGGGGCAGTTACGCATCCCCCCGGGCGACCCTCTCCCTCCCACTCCCCCTCCCCCTCCCCCTCCTCCTACGGTTTCTACGGTTTCCAGCATGAGGAATGTTCGAAGCGTATCGAATACAACTTGCAAGATGATAGTGTGCGGGCGGGCGGCGGCTCGCGCCAAGGCGCGGAGCGGGGCCTCCTCACACACGCCGCCGCCGTTTATCGGTCGCCGCCAGATTCGCTTGAGCTGTCGTCCCTGCCCCACTTTCGGGCGCAGTCATGCTTGCGCTCAAACTCACAGTATGGGTCGAGGGGATATAAAATCCGAGAACCTCTTGAGGGACCTCCCAAGTCCTAGGGCCGACCCTCGTCCTGGCCTCGACCCCTTCCCACATGCATCGAGCGAGCAACTTGCGCAGCTCAGCGGAGTATTCCTTCAACGCAGCTGTTCGGAACTCCCCCATCTCCCCACGGTCCAGGGCCTGACGATGCCGACCAGGATGGTTGCACCTCCCCCCCAGGCCCTTCTCGAGCCCTTCTCCTCAGAGAGGGAAGGTGGATGGTCAGAAACGTAGTAGGTTTCTCATACTCACAACCGTAGAGGCATTGAGCAAAGGTCACCTTCTCGGCTCCTGGCAACGACAGGATATATCGAACCTCGCCCAGCAACCACGACGAGGGAGCCTGCGGTCGCCAATGGGCCTCGGCCGGGTGTTCCATAATAGCGGGAGCGTCGTGCCCCGCGCACGCCACCAAGAATCTACGCATGGTTCTCAGCAGAACATTGCCGAGGTCCACTTGTCTCCTTTCCTTTCTCGCGAGGCATTCAATGCCCCAAAGGAGCTCCCTGGATCTCACCGGCCTGGGACCCCTGCCGTTGGCCAGACTGTTGAACCTGGCCGCGCTCCACGTCTCACACGGGGGGCCCCCGAGCAGGCCGACAACCGATAACTCCCGCACAAGTTTCAGCCAGTGCTCGATCGCGCCTTCGACGCTGAGGTCCCCCAACACTGGCGCGTTGGCCACGTCCATGCTCAGGGTCCAGACGGGCCTGTCCTGGGGGGCCTGGGCCTGGAAATATCCCACCCAATCCTGCAGGTCCCCCGACCGACGTCTACCCGAGAACAAATGCAATATAAAGTAGTACTGGAACCTACAACGCTCTGGCCGTCCTAAAAAAGCCTGAGCATCCTGCTGAGCCTCCACGACGCCGGGGGGCTCAACGGGGTCGCGCATCTCATGATCCTGGGGCGGGATCAGCGGGGACGCCGGCCTCGCGGCGGGGATCGAGGCCTTCCCCTGGTAGAGGCCTCGCTGCCGAAGATCCTTGCTCTCCTGCGCGCCAAGCCTCTGAAGCTCCAGAACCTGCCCCCCCCCCCCGCCCCATGGGCTTGAAAAGCGCCCGAATCGCCGTGAGACACCGCGCACTTCTGTTTCTCAAATGCTTGCCGAGTCTCAGCCTAGCGTGGAATCCCCACCCGCAGGCGGGGCAACACGACCCGAACAGAAACGGATTCACCTGCCCGAGCTCAGGGTGGGCCTTAGCGACATCGATTTTTCACTCAGTCTTGCTTTGGCCGGCGTAGCCACATTCATAGCACACATAGCCTCCAGGGGACTTGACCTTCGCAAAGGGGGGGGGGGGGGGGGGGGGGGGGGGGGGGGGGGGGGGGCAAGCCTCCGCCGTCAGCTTCCGCCGCGAGCGCCCTGCGCCACTCCGTGGGCCTCAGCTGGTCACGCTCCCAGGCGAGCGAGTTCCTCCAGGCCGAGCGGAGACAAGTGAGGAAAAAATCAGGCCCGTTCCTGGCCACTTCCACCGCGGCTTCCACAGAATCCCCCAACACGCGAGTGGCCTCCTCCCCCGCGTGCTTTCTCATCCACGCAATATCATATTTTATCAGTTGCGGCCGCGAGCCGCGGACGTCCCACTGCCTGTCGAGTAAAAGAAGAAGCTGACGCGGGGCATAACGAAGCAGACGCACAAGGTACTTGAGTCTCATGTACGCCAAAAGTCGCCCAAGAGGCGCCCGTTGGCACGTGGGCAAAACCTCGGCATCCGACACGGTATCCTTTCGCCTATGACACTTGACGGCGCGTCTTAGGGACCCGTAGTAGGCCGACTCCAGCGCCTGCTTGCTTTTCTCACTCAGCTGTCCCCACGTCTCCGCATGATGCATAATCTTAGACTCGATGAGAGCCGCATGGCACTGCAACTTAGCCGCCAGAGAGACCCCTCCCATTCTGAAAACGGTTCTGGACATCGCTCCCGTGATGGCTCTAACAGCGCCACATCTATAAGCCACCTCGGGCCCCACCGACCCGTCCGCGGCCAGCAACGTCCCGAGGGACTCATGCGTAGCCACCATCCCAACCGTTTCCTGCAAGCTTGGGATCTGGCCCTGCAACTCAACCGACAGCAAGCGCTTACACCAAGCTTTGTCTCTGCCGTTGACCTGAACCATCACCTGCGATTCTCCCGCAACAAAACTGATGACGAGGCCATCTTCGGCCACGCGCGTGACGATGACCGAGAACACCGTCCGCACAACCCACAACACATCAGAGTTGCTCACGGGAAAATTAGCATCGTCAGCATAAGCGGTGTCGGCCAGGGGGGGCTCGTCCCCCGGCTCAGCCAGGATGATGACCTGGGCTTCTTTCAACTCATACAAAAGACCCTTCTCGCTTAACTCCTTCTCAATATTATGCAGAGTCCTAGCGAAAAGGGTGTTGTAGAAAAAATCAGCAAGCGCATAGCCTGGCCTAGAGCCTTTGGTCGTGGCAACGGCGCAACATGCTTCGCCAACCCGAAACCACGTCGCTCTCTGACTGTCGCTCAGCAGCCGACTGAGGTGGGGGGGTTCCCCTCGAGGATACACGGCGACTGCATCGTCTGCTCGAGGGCTGGTCTCATCCACTCTTTGATATGGACCGACTCAATGATGCACCTCCTCTCCTCCTCATCCGTGGGCAGATCAACAACGAACTGCCGAATCATACTATAAAAAGCACTGACCACGTCCACAAGCGGCAGCACCGCCGTGAACTTTTCAGCCTGCGCCTGATGCAAGAAAGCCAACATCGTGTGGGTGGACAGCGCAGTTCCTCTCCCTTGCCGACCGCCAGTCTGAGAGTCTTTGAGCAGACTCTCAATGAAAGCGTTCAAGCACTGTCTGAGGAAGGCATAGTGGGACTTAGGCACGGCATTGGTCAGGGTGATGGACCTGAAGTGCTTAGCCACCCCCCAGTCCCCCTTGCCTTTAAACAGCCCACACGACTGGGTCCCCTTCCAGGACGGTGGCTCAAACCCCGTAAAACTATATTTGGCAAGCAATGGTTGGATGTGCCGAGCCGCAGCCTCTGGGGCCGCGGCCAGCACGTCGACCGAGAGCCCGTTGGGCACAACCTTCCTCTTGGGGGCCCCTTGGATGGCCCCAACGAGCCACTCACGGGTGGGGACATACTCGATCGCCGCTTGAAAGTCAGTACTCATCCTACGAGCCGTCTTATCATAGATGTCCTCAAGCTCCTGGAAATGCCCCCTGCGGGCCCCTTCAATTTCGGAGAAATGCCTCAGAAGCTCCCCATCCCACTCTTGGGGCCCTCGGAGGACCTGGCTTTGTTCATCCCGATAGATAGGCAAACGATTCGCCCCTTGGTACCGAGCCTGCTCGAAACCTCCAGTGGCAATGACCCTCTTGGCCTTCTGCCACTCGTTGCTGGCATCTCCGCTCTCACGACTGCTCATCATTTCCCGCGCCAGGTCCTCAACCTTACTAATGCGATCCCGCATGCTGCAGTCGCGCAGCACCTGCCGGGTCTGGTCAAGTAAAAAAACGGATAGCATCAACCAGGCACGCAACTGGCAACACCGTCGCCACAACCTGTGAGCGAGTTTCCTCCAGGTAGCTCGCGTGGAGGCTCCACTCGCACTGCGCCTGCACGAAGTCAGCGACTCGCGGCCCGAAAGACCACGCGAAGATACGTGCTATGTCCCAATTGCCCTGTCTAGCCCCACGGATAACCTTGATCCCCCATCCGCGGAGCCTAACAAGCCCCATGACCTGCCTACTGACATACGGCTTAAAAGGGAGTAAAGGGATCCTGGCCAAAGTGCCTCTTAGCGGCGTTCATCATGGTTTCAGTCACCACCACGCTATGCCCCTCAGCACCGACCTCCCGCGCGCACACTGGCAGCTCATTGAGCTCCCGAGCGAGGGCCCCTTTGACCTCAGGATCGGACAACTTACGGGGGTCCATGCGGGGGGCCCCGTGAGCCTTGACTTTTTTGACCACCTGATACTCGAAACAACACGCGACAGGGAAATGATCATCCTTGGGTCGCTGAGAATCAAAAGCGTAGTCAACCCAGACCTTTTTGGCGTACTGCCGCCAAGCCACACTGGTTGTCACATAGTCCAGTCGACGTCTGGTGCCCGCATGCGACACCCAAGTGTACCCCTGGTCATGAGGCAAGACCGTGTTGAGAGCCACATGGCCCCCAAGGTCAAGCAACTCCCGAACATCTCCTCCGTTATCATCCTCCTTCTGCTGCCCCCCCCCCCCCCCCCCCCCCCCACACTCCTTCATCTTCGACGCTGCCGACGCGGGCATTCGCATCAGCCAGCAGGATGGTCGGCCTCCATCGTGCCATCAACTGCCGCGCGTGGGCCCACCACGCCTTTCGCACCTCCGGCTTGTGCTTACTGCGTGGGGCATGCAACGCAGCAACATTTTCGTCGAAAAACTTGGCCTGCACAGCCAACCCACGATGAGGGCGCGGGTGTCAGAATACAGCGCGCGGACTTGCTGGGGCTGGATCCGCTGTTCAACCTCGCCAACTCTCGCGTACACAGCCTGCAAGTTAACGTAGAGCTCACACCCAAGACTCCCCTTTTCAGGCCGCGAAGACAGGACCAAGAAATCCTCCGCGACCTTGCGTCGCTTGGGCGCGCGGCGTTCTTGCGCCCCCACGAACAACCAACCTAACTGCCTGAACTGGGCCCTGTGGTGCGCAGCTCTAGCCACCGCCGCCTCCCTCTTTTTAGCGGCCTTCTTCTTACAGTACCACTCCTCCTCATCCTTGAGAGTGAGCACAGTAAAGGTGGCCTCAATGAAACTAACTCGGGCCTTGACCTTGTTCTCTCCGCACTCCTGATCCGGATGCTCCACCTGGCCACTTGGGGCCTTGCGGTGGAACTCGAATCCGCTGGCCCCCATCGGGGGGTTGGCGTGTCGGTCAGGATTACTCGGCGACACATCCCACGCCCATTCACGGCCACGCTCATAGCACAGCAACTGCACAAGCTCGCCTGGGGGGTCGGGTGGTGGGTGCTTGGACATGTGCTTAGCTATGCAGTCGGCCATATCATTCCATGGCTGACCTCGGTGCGCTCGCACATGCTTGCAAACAATCCTTCCCCTCCTGCAAAACTCCTCATACAGCGGATTGAGGACCATTGCCAAGGCCTTATGTTCCTTAGACCTGTACTCGCCGACTGTGCGCTTGAGAGCCGTTTTATTATCAACCTCGATGGTGACGTGGGCGTCGGCTGGGAAACGTGCGGCGTACAGCATCGCCCAGGTCATTCCAGCCATTTCCACAACAGTACTCGACTTCTTACTGCCTATGAGCTCTCCTGGAATCGACCCCTCAAGTCTCTGCCCAGCGAACCCGAGAAAAGCGAAACCGTTCACGTCCTGGCCGACAACCGCGAGCCCCCACGCTGGTTCTAACCCCGCGTGAACCGAAAGGGACCCGTCTGGGCGCAGGACGACGCTTTTGATTCGACTCATCTCCCTCGCAGGGGCGAGCTTCAAAGCAGAACAGGCATTGCGATGCAACTTGATCCCCTCCAAGTCTAACTGCAACTGACGGTGACTCAACCATGGGGCGGCTGTCTGGAGAAGGGGGTCTCGGACTCCGAGGGGGCAAGTGTGCACCTCACTGGTGGGCATCCCTTCCCCGCGGACGTGGGGCCCCGTTCCCCCTCCGACAGCTGCGCTCAGGCCCCCGTGATCGGCTGGCTCGGCACTGGCACTCTGGTTGCGCAGGCTATCATCCCGCGCATCTTGCGCAACTGTGGGCGACGCTAGAACATTATCAGTGTGGCAGCCTTCCTCCGGCTTGCTCAAATTATCGCAAGCACGCGAGGGCAATCCCTCGCAAAACAAACAGGCGTCTGAGAGGTGCCGTGGCCAACTTGCCCAGCCACGTGCGTTCCCCTCTGGGCGTAGAAACGCGACTCCGCCGCTCGCTGCGGCGCAGCTTCCTGCACTGAATGTGCGGGGATCAGCCTCTCCAGGCGCGCGGCGCGCTTGGCAGGATCAAAGAGCTGCCGCCCCTCCAAATTGTCTGCAAAATGCACTCGCTCTGTTTGCTTCGCGCTATTGCTCGGGCACGCAGGCAGGCAGCGCACTGACAGCACTCTCCCCTACTGAACTCCCAGTCGACAAAGAAACCAACCTGCATGGAGTCGCCACCCACGATGAACCACGAAGAAGTACTTCATGCGCGCTCTCTGCCCGACCCGAGGGGAAGGGTTAGTATAGCGTCGGAGTCGATCGTTCATCAGCTCCATGCGCGCTCTCTGTCCAACCCGAGGGGAAGGGTGAGTGTAGCGTCGGAGACGACCGTTCGTCAGCTCCATGCGCGCTCTCTGCCCAACCCAGAGGGAAGGGTGAGTCTAGCGCCGTCGTGCTGGAAACCGATGCTGAAGCTGCTCTCAGGGAAGTAGCTCTAGCCGCCCTCTGCGATGCACCCGTCACGCTCACCTGCAGCAAGGACTGGGCATCAAGGTGCCCTTCCTCGCCTTGAGGCCTCGCAGGTGCTGCAACAGGCCCGCTGCTGCCCGAGGAAGCGCCGGCGCCTCCCGTACTTGTCCCCGTCGCGGCCGCACCTGCGAGGATCGCCTCCTCCATGCCAGGGAGCGTCGGGTCGTAGAAATGCACCGCCGGGGGCCTATCCCGGCTGATGTGCTCCGCGACCTGCATCGCGAAAGCAACGATCACCTCTTCATTAATGTTGCGTGTGTCTGGGGGGTAGCACTGGTCCCCCATGACCATCAGGCGCTGCCCCGCGACAAACAGCTCCTCGCACATGCGATTGAGGGATCTGCCCCACTCTTGAGGCGACGCATCATGCCACACTCTAGCTTGACGGATAGCGAAACTCCGCCTCTCTACAGCCCCCTCACGCCATATCTTGTTCAGCATGCGCGTAGCAAACTACCGCATCCTCTCGGTGACCTCGGGTGATCTCGGAGCTGATGGGTTCCACATGGGGTCGTAGACTGGGTGAGCGAAAATCTCCTGGACGACAGCTGGGACTGCCCAATACATGAAATTGGCATGCGCGGCCTCCTCGCCAATTATGTGCACCTCAATAGCCCAGGCAGATGATAACTCCACAAGCCGTTGATACAGCAACATGAATGAGGAGTCGGATATCAATAGCCCTCCGAACTCACCAGAGGGTCCAAAATGTGGGTGGCAGCCAGGGCTCTCATGGGGCCTACCCTCCTCGTGGTCGCCACCGTCACTCCCTGAAGCACGGGCCTGCTGTTGTATCAAGCTGACCTCGTCCTCCAAATTGCCTGCGGAGAAAGATCGACCTGGCCACGATGTGAGAACTTCGCTGACCAAATTAAGCTGCCGTGTGACGTGGTAAACTGACCCAACCACATCCACATTTCCGCCCGCCGATCGGCACCCTCTGCCGCCGATGCCACCTGCCAGCTGTGCGGGTCGATCCCCGTTGTGCTGGCCGTGGCTAGACGGTGAGCAGTGCGTGTCGGCGAGCGCCGCGCCCCGCAGACGCGACGAAAAGCTACCTACTCTTCGATGACATCCGCCTGCCGCTGCAACTTCTGGGGTGGCGACCTGCCTTCCACTCGCTGGTCCACCGTCGTCTTGTAGTCCGCCGCGGCTATGCCGCTGGACGATGCAGAGGTCGAGCACCCCTGCCCTGCCACAGCACGGTCGATCGCCTCCACCTGCTGCTTGATCTCCTGCGATGTCATCTGCGACGGCTCGACCATCTCCGCCACTGGGGTCGGCGACGCCTCCACCAACACCGGCGACTGCTGGCTGTGGCGGCACTGGCCACGGTGACGGCTGCAGGCACTGGGGCGTCCCTGGTGATCCCGTAACCGTAGGCGTCGGCGCTGGCGTCGCCGTCACAGAGAAAGCGGGCCCTGGCAGCTCCTCCGTCTGCTCGGGCTGCACGAAGGGCTGCGTCGGCGACATCTGGGACGGCTGCTGCGGGCACGGGATGGAGGCGTCCTCTTCCTCGATCGTCTCCCAGCCCTTGTCCGCTACTGGCCTGTCCTTGACCATCGCCACCTTGCCGCCCTTGCCCTTGTGCGGGTGAACGCTGCCCTTCTGCCTATTCTCCCTCGGGTCCTCTTTCTTCTTGGTGATCCGCCGCAAGATCTCCCTCTTCGGCGATCCCACGGGCTCGGCCGCTGGCTCTGCCTCCTTCGCCCTCGGCGACTCGCACGGCTGCTGCAGGCCTCCATGCTGGTGCGAGGCTGGCGAAGGCTGCCCTGGTGGAATCGTAGATGGCGCGACTGGTGGCTTCCTGGCCGCGGGGGTCGTGGGCGCCGCCTGCAGAACCGCTGGACCCTGAGGTGCGCGCCCTCTCCCTCCGTTCGGCCCTCCCAAGCTTGCTGCAGCGAAAGCTTGGGCCAACTCCGCTGCCGCCGTCGCTGCTGGCGACGGTGTCACCTCCGCCATCGCCGGGTTCTGCATCTGGGCGAAGGCCCTGTCGCACGCATCCGTCGGGCACGCCGAGGTTGGCGCCCTGATCGTCGGAGGCTCGTCCTGAGACGGGCCGCCCGCTGGGACCTTCGGCGTGTACAAGACATCGCACAGCGGGGTCGGGCAATCCCAAGGCGCTATCCCAGGTGTCTCGGGCTCCATCTGCGGCTGCGCGTGCGCGAAGGGCGCCGAAGGAAACGTCGGCGACCTCTGCGCCGAATGGCTGGGGTACACCGGGTGGAACCTGGCCATCCTCAGCTGGTGCTGGTGCTCCGCAGCGTCCGACTCGGCTGGGGTCGTACTTGGGTCCCAGAAAATCCCCGCATCCGCTGGACTCGGGGCCTGTCGAAACCCCATGCCCGCCGCATGCCTCACTGCCCGCAACTGCTCGTATATGTTCGGATATCCAGGGGGAGTAGACGCAGCCGTAGACGTAGGCGATCTGCCTGGCACCTGCCCCGCCTGCATCGGCGTGGTCGGCGATGGCTGACTCCCCATCCCTGGCTCCTGCTGCGGCATCCGCGGCCCCTGAGCTGTCCAGGGGGCGGCCTTCATCATCATGCGCACCTCGTCCATCAGGTGGCCGCGGAAGTTGCCAATCTGCCTCATCATGGCCTCCTGCTGGTTCTGCTGCATCTGCGCCGCGGTCAGACGCTGGAGGCACTCCTTGATCGAGTCCATCTCTCTGGAGCTCTCTGGCACAGCTGGCGCGGCATGGCTCGCCGCAGCTGCCTTTGGCGCCGTTGAAGATGCTGGTGCCTCTCCCCCAGGGCCTGCATGGGGCGCCCCAGGCGCCCTGCCAACGCCCTCCTCTGCATTGTGCATCTCCGTGTCGGCGCTCTCGGCCGTGCCACCCTCGTCCTTCGACTTCGTCAGCTGGTCGATCGTCTCCTGAATGTTTCGGATGGTTTCCTCGATCTGGATGCGCCTCTCGCGCGCCTCCGCCTCCTTCTGCTGCATCTCGCGCACGTGGCCCTGCTCTTTCTCCAACTGTATTCTGACCTCGGACAACTGGTTCTCTGATCCTGAACTCTCCGTCAACATGTATTTGAAAACAACAATCTCCTTGCAGTCCGCGTCGTTCCCAGGGCGATCCGCTGCGGCAGCGGCCTTGATGATAATGCCGATCTTGCGACTCTTCTCTCTGATATCTCTGCGATGCTTGTTCACTGCTTCCTTTTGCTCTGCCGGGGGCGCCTTCACGTAGACATGCTTGAAGGCCTCCGACCTCGCCACCTCTGGGGTAGCTGGCGCAATCTTCGCCACGAGCTGATTCACAGTATCCTTGTCGCCTTTGTTCCAGGGGTCTCTGCTCTTGGACCTCTCTCTTGACTGCATGGGCTGCGACTTGGAGCACGAGTACCAGTTGTACCCACATCCACATACTGCCTGAGAAACTGGAAGATGTGTGTGACAAGAGGGACATTGCCACATTCGATCTCTTGGGGTTGCGCGATGGCTGCGCAGCGCTAAACCTGCCTTGTACACCCTCAGCAATGCTCTGTTCCGTGCTCGTTCGGCGCGCAACCGCCTACGCTTGGAATCGCCAACTAAGGGAATATTGCACGCGGCCACGGCAGTGGCGCCGCCTAGGGCTTCAAGGCAAAAGGTGTGCAGGTACCTCCTCAGCCGACCACCCCCCCCTCCTCCTCCTCCTCCTCCCCCATTCCCCCCTCCTCCTCATCCCCCCCCTCCTCCTCCTCCTCCGCAGGCGCCCTTCGCGGGAGAGGTTGCCCGCATCAACGCCTCCCAGGACGCGGTCGCTGCAGCGCTTGAGTCCCTCCCGAAGTTCGACGAGGAAGCCCTCCCCGGAGCCGGCGAGAGTGCCGCGCTCCGCCCTCTCAGCGGCGCTGGCGGGGCGGCTGGGGGGGCCGGTGGCGAGCCCGCTGCCGAGCCCGCTGCCGAGCCCGCTGCGGGCGCGAACCCCGAAGCGCCCGCGGCAGGGGCTGCCGCTGGCGCTACGCCCGAGGGGCAGGGCTGCGCGGCGGACGTCGTAGACGACGGGTTGGGCGGGCAACACCAGCCGCCGCCCAGCAGAGACCAGTGAGTACCAAGTTTTGTCCTCGATGGTGCTCCCTGACTCAGCCGTCAATTTTCCAACGTGCACTTTTAATGGGGACTCCTGGAGTTCCGTCCAGCCGCTTCTCGAGAGAGGCAGGTTCAACAACTGTCGCGTGTTATTTTTGTAGGAGGCCCTCTTGGTCTCAGACCATGACCTGAAGCTTGCTGCAGAGGCGCGCAGACGTCTCGGGTGGCACCCAGTTTTTGCACCCGCTTGCAGATCAGACGCCAACCGCCCCCAAGGCGGCGTCGCCATCCTAGTGCGCCAAGGCGGTGATGTCGGCATCTCCCCCCTCCCTTCCTCCGTCTCCCAGCCCCCCGACGCCTCGCGCCTAGTGGGGGCCAAACTGGGTCCCCCAGGCTGTGCCCCCGTCATTCTCGTCTCGCTCTACCCCCACCCGGTGGTCAAGCTGAATGCCGCCAATCGGGCCCTCCTCAGCCACCTCGGCATCATTCAGCACCAATGCGCCATGGCCCTTATCGTAGGCGGTGATTTCAATCTCAACCCTTCCCTCCTCTCCAGCACAGATTTCTGCGAGCGCAGCGGCTTCCGCATTGTGGCCCCGCACCAGTGCATGTACTTTACCAAGAAAACCAGTGCATGTACTTTACCAAGAAAACTAGATCCAACATAATTTATTCTTAGTTTCCCGCGGCGTGGCCCCGCTGGTCTCAGGGGTCTGCGTCGACCAGTCTGTCAAGACAGCAGCGCTGGCGGGCCACAGGCCCATCGCGCTTTCGGCAGACCTGGGGCACGAAGTCCTTTTTTCAAAGCTCCGACGCCCGCCGCGCATCCCAGCCGTTGCGCCGTTTGGCCTTAGACCGGAACCCGATAGCTGGGCACGCCTCCACACTGCAGGGCAGTCGGCGCTCACTCAGCTCCGCCCCCCCCCCCCCCCCCCCCCCCCCCCCACGCACTGCGTCAAGCAACGTCTACTGGATGTATTTTACGCCGGTTTCGCGCAAGCTTTGGCGCGATCGCTCTGCCAAATCACGGGCTACAGCGCCCCCGCCCATTTTCACGGCAGGGCGCCCGAAGTTGTTTGACAGCCGCCGAGTAAGCAGGAGGAACTTGAATCGTGGGCCTCGCGCTCGGAGGCCTTGAGGTGGGCAACCCAGGCGCTCGCAGACGTCCAGCGGGCGATTGCGATGAACGAGTCCCTGGATTTGGCTGCGCAAGGGCTGGGGCATCCGCAGATGGCCCTCAGCCCGCCCCCTCGCAGAGTATCCGAGCTCACCGCGCAGGCCCAATCCGTTTGCCAGCAAATTGCCCCGCATGGGCAATTGTGTGTCCCAACTGCCCAAGCCCTCAGCTTTTTCGCTCCCATCGGCGACCAGTTGGAAACTGATCTCGCCGCAGAGCTCCATAATGGCGAGGCCGACCGCGCTGCTGCCTGGAAGGCACGGGTGCACAAGGCCAATGCCAAGTCAGTAGGCTGAGCCCACAAGTGGTCCAAAGACACGCCAACGTGGCAGCCAACCCACATTCTGAGCAAGGAGGTCTGGACCGGCCGGCCCTCTGCTCTATTTATTGGACGAGGAAGCCAAGCGGCTGGCAGCATTGCGGCGAGCGTCGGCGGACAAGCACGCACCTTTCCTCCCCGAGAGTGAGCCGCTTCCTGCCCTGCAGCCTGACGAAATTCGGGCAGCCTCGGAATCGTTCCCGACTGGCACCGCCCAAACATTCGACGGATTTCACCCGCGGCACTTCGCCCTGCTGTCAGATGCGCAGTTAGAGGTAGTGTCCCTGCTCGTCCAGCTCATCGAGGAGCACGGGCACTTCCCCTCAGCACTCCTCGCAATCATCTCTACGCTCCTGCAGAAAGCGAAGGGTGAGGGTACCAGCACGCCCGCGTTTCGAGGCATTGCTTTGTTGCCGGCCCTGTGCAGAGCATGGGCCAAATGCCGCCAACCGATAGTGCGCGCTTGGGAGCTCGCTAATCGCAGCCCTCCATAGGGCACCAGCAAGGCCGGGGCATCGAGGAATCGGTCTTCCTCCAAGCCCTCGAGCCCGAGAGCAGCCACCATAGCGGACAGCCCTCGCACACCGGGGCGGTGCTCTGGGACATGAGCGACTACTACGAGCACGTCGATCGGCCCACGCTGCGGGTTCGTGCCAGGAGGCGCAAATTCCCCCTCCGGTTGCTCTGCGTCGCCCTGAACCAATACCAAGGCCAGCGACTCGTCACCTACGAGACCATGGCCGTCGTCGTGGGCTACCCCGGACGGGGGCTTGCAGCTGGCTGCGGGTGCGCCACTTTCCTTGTCCAGGTCTACACCCTAGACCCGTTCGAGACATGGCAGCGCAACAACGAAGCCTTCGCCCTGGCGCTGTTCATAGACGACCTGCACTCCAGGAAGACCCACCGCGACATGGACGTCGTAGTGAGAGACCTGGTCAAAGGGGCAGCGGCACTCTATGACGTCATCACGAGGGAGCTTCACTGCACCATTGCTCTCAAGAAGTCAATCACTCTGGCAAGCTCTGAAGAGCTCAGGACCAAGCTGCGGCGAGCTCTCGGTAAGCTTGCTGGAGCCGTCGGCGTCTCGGGCAGGAATCTTGGGATGAACTACGCCGTGGGCAACCTGCGCAGGTCGAAGAAGAGCAGGCCCGTCCTCGCTGGACGAATGGCCAGGCTCCAGCGCCGCAAACGCCGAAGGCACGCCCTTCGCAGGGCAGGCACGGACCTCCGTAAGCTCTTCACCACAGGCCTCGACCAGTTCGGCATGCACGGCGCCAGCGTCACGGGCCTCGACCAGCGTGAGCTCCACGACGTCCAGTCGTTATGTTTAAGCCTGGCGGGTGCCAAAGGCGACCCCAGGTCACGGTCTGTCTCGCTTGCTTTGCATGAGGGCCCCACTTGGAGGCAGGGCTTGGCCCCCGCGCTCCTGTGGTCCAAAATCGTTTGGAAATCTTTCTTGGACCACTCGCCGCTCAACCCATACCCCCTCCCACAGCTACTCAAGCTTGCGCGGCCCCTTCTGGAGCGGCCGCCGGAGGCATGGCCAGAGGTGAGAGGACCAATTGCGGCGGCAATCCTCCCCCTCCGGCGCATTGGTCGGCGATGCCTCACCCCGTTCATCCTTCTTGACTCCTCTGGAGGGCGATGGTCGCTCGAAGAATTCTCGCCAAAGTTCATTGAGGTCAAGTGGCGCGAAGAGTGGGCCCGCGTCCAATTGGCTGCGATTGCACAGAAAATGGGCCTGCCCAGTGGCACCGCGCTGAACCTGGGAGCGGCCAGAAAGCTAATCCGAGAGCAAAGTTTGTCCCGGCACGAGCAGGGCCTGCTCTCATCCTTCTTATGCCACTCTTTGTGGACTCATCACCAACTGCGCTGTGCTGGCCATCCTGTCGATCCCACCTGCATATGCGGGGGGCGGATTGCATCTCCCACCGGCTTCGCCACTGCCCCAGCACTGCGCCTTTCAGAGAGCAAATGCTCCAAGCAGGTGACCTCGCCATCCTCGCCGACCCGCTCCGAAACTTCCCGCTGGTGTGTGGTTTTTTGGTGTTCCCCGATGCGGTGGCGACGCCGCCGCCAGGCTCAAGGACCAACCCATGCCAGTTTTGGTGCCGGGATCCCCTCCTCCCGGTTGAGCGCGCGTTCGAGGGCGACGTTTTCACGGACGGGTCTTGTTTCAAGGATGGCCCCCGTCCGTTCTACGCGGCTGGATGGGCAGCCATAAAGGTGACCCCAGCGGGGGAGCTGCATGCGGCGCTCTGGGGGGCCGCAGGGGCGGCCTACCTGCAAACCTCCCCGGCAGCTGAGCACATCGCGGTGCTCGCGGTCATGGAGAAACGCCCGCGTGCCACTTCCATATACTCCGACTTCCTAGGCCTGGTGAAGCTGGCTTCTGATCCCTGGGAAAGGGTGGCGGCCAGACAGCATCTTTACGCCGGGCTGGGCATTCAAATTCGAGGGGCCCCATCTTGGGATCAGGGCTTTCAAATCCTCAAGGTCCCTGCCCATGTAGACCCGGAGACCCTGCAGCCTCTCACGCATGAGTGGTACTTGGCGATTGGGAACGATCTGGCAGACCGGTACGCCAAGAGAGGCGCCCGGTTGTTAGACCAGCCGTCGGAGACGGAATTGCAGAACTGGGCTGACGAAGCAGCCGCACTTCGGCGGTTTCTCTTGCACGCCGTCCAGGCCTTGCTTCTCTTCCCCAGAATTGCCCCGACCAAAGAGACGCGGTCGAAATTCGACAAAACCCTTCGGCAGGAAGGTTTTGTAACCGGCGTCGGCGCGGCCAGGCAACTTCTCCCCGGTCCTCTTCCTCCCCCGCCCCCGCCCCAAGGGCGCCCATCCAGGAGGGCAACCCAATCAGAGCCGGCCCGGCCCGCCCAGAGCCACCAGTGGAGCTGGAAACGCACGCGCTGGGTCTGCGCGGTCTGCCTTAAATTCGCCAGAGGCCCAGCCAGACCCGCAGCGGCTGTCGCGCCCTGCCGAGGCCACAACGCTGCTTTCACTGAGCTTGCCCGCAACCCGCGCAAGCATACCATCCACTTGTCCAATTATGCATTAGGGGTGGTCTTCATATGCAGTACCTGCGGGGCGTACTCTGAATCCGGGAACCTCGGGAAACTAGGCGAGGAGTGCAAGCCTCGCTTCGCCTCCAAAGGGCGCGATACTCCTGGGACAGGTTCTCCAAGGGCCAGCATCCTGATTTTAGGAAAGGGCCAGCGAGGTGCATGGAGGAGTACCTGTCCCTTGCCACCCTGCTGCGTTCGTAGTTCCGTGCTGTCCTCTTTCTCTATTCTTTCAGTTATCAGTGCACCAGGCAAGGGGAGGGGCAGGGCAGAGGGGGAGGGTCTGGGTGGCCGTCACAGGGGCACTTCACGCCGCTTCGGCGGTCGGCGTGGCGTAGGCGAGCCAGCCCGTCAGGCTGGCAGCGTTGCGCACTACAAACCTGGGAACCACGCAAGCCTAGGGAAAATAGTGCCCGTGCCACAATGCACCTCCCATCCTGCCAGCCTCTGGAGCATCGTGTCTGGTCCCCCTTTATCTTGCCTCTGGACTCGTCTGGCGCTTCCCCGTCCGCCCATCCTGCCCTCCTTCCCCGCCACCTCGACTGTATCCGCTGCTCTCCCTCTCTCTCTTCCCCGTGCTCTCTCTCTCTCTCTCCCTCTCTCTCTCTCTCTCTCTCTCTCTCCCCCGCTTCTGCTTTGTGCCCTTCCTGCCCCCCTCTTTCACCTGCCCCTCGCTGGTATCCACATCAATCCATCCTTGCCCCGGTGCTTCCCCATCCTTTGTCCCTGGTCACCCGCAGAGTCCGCTTGTGCGGACTGGGAGTGGGCCAGAACCCCATCCGTTAGGGTACGGCACGACGCGTGCCCCCAGCAGGGCTCGCTGTGCTCCTACACCCCCCAATGGGGCACTTCATGATTCAAGCAGGAGCGATCCGAAGCTCGCTGCGGGCCGTCAGGCCCACAAAGGTGGCTGCTCGTTCAATGCCCAACCACCTGGGGACCTTCCACCCCTCAAGGAAGCGTAAAGTCTCAGAGTCCTCCTCCTCCTCCTCCTCGCCCTTCCCCCTCCTCGCCCTTCCCTCTCCTCCTCCTCCTCCTCCTCCTCCTCCTCCTCCTGCTCCTCATCCTGCTCCTCCTCCTCCTCCTCCTCCTCTTCCTCCTCCTCCTCCTCCTCCTCCTCCTCCCCTTCCTCCTCCACCTCCTCCTCCTCATCATCCTCCGCCACGTCTTCATTTACCTCCGACGTCTTATCAAGCAACCCGCCACCCTCGAGGGCCGAGGTATCCAGGGTCGGCGGCACTGGCCTTAAGTCCTCAGCAATAGACGGCAAATCAGGGCCTTCGGCAGCGGCTTGGGTTAGGGTGGTTTGATGGGCGGTGAGGGGGGGAAGTGAGAGGGGGCAGGCCTTCTCAGAAGCCCCCCGGCCTTCTGAGAAGTCCTATGTGTCTTCTTGGAGGGCTCAGAACACTTCTCAAAGGCCCGAGGCCTTCCGAGTCTTCTGCGAAGGCCCGCCCCCTCTGCATTCCCCCTGGGCTCGCCGCCGACTCAAGGCGGGCGAATGCTCTGGGCCGCACCCACGTGCTGTAGGTGCTGCCGAGCACTAGCGGCGGTCCCCCCTGCCAGGACATGTGTTCAACTCGCACGCGCCACACGCTCGGGGCGTGACCCGTCCCCCTGAGCGGCTCGCTCCGTCCGCCCCCTCTTTCGGCCGCTTCCTCTGCTCTCCCCCCCCCTGCATGGTGGCACAATTCGCTACAACGGTACCTTCGCTTAGGTAGCACTCCGCCAGTGCTGTTACCCTGCCTAGCCGCCGACGCAAAATGTGTGCGCACGCGGGTTCGGAAAGGGCAGGGCCTTTTTGCACGGGTGGCGCGGCGCTGCCCTCGTCTCCTTCCTCTGAGGACAGCACAACCCACCCCCACCCCCAGCCAGGACCCGCTTGAGTTCGCCGCCGATTGTGGGGAACCCCCACAAGAGTGCCAATACTGCTACTCCCTGGACCTCTCCCGGGGTGCGCCCTGCCCAGAATTTCGAGGCGAATCCGGCGGTGGCGCCGACAAGCGAAAACGATGAAAGGGTAGCGGTAATTACGGCTACCTGTTCCTCCTCTGAGTTTAACGTTTGGTTTGCCACTCCGACCCCCCAGGAGGTGACGGGCCGACTTTCCACCACCACGACCATCGGTAGGAGAGCGAGGAGGAGGAGGAGGAGGAGACGGAGGGGACAAGTGTAAACCCAAGATGCATCGACGATATTGAAATATACCCTTCCTCCAAGTTCCCTCTTCACAGGCCCCTGCAAGGGGCCATTTTCACAACAATGTGAACATCTTGAAGCGTTCCAACACACCATTCTCAGGACGTCCAAGTCACAAGTTAACCTGACTGTTCCGTCTTGGCGATCCTGAAACGCGCCAGAACATCATTCCTGGAACATCAACGCGGCAAAACAACGATTCAGTGGCGCAATGGCACTCCTGAATCGTTCCAAAACACCACTTCTGGTACGTTAATCATGAGAACCGATGAAACTCTGACATGTTTTAACAAACGAAAGAAGGTGCGCGCCACTGAGGCGAGACCCACATTTCGAAAACGAGCCGCCCTCAATACGTGAAACTCTTGCGAATGTGTGGAACGAATGTGCGAGGCGCTAAGGGAAACACCACATTTGAAATCCACCCGCCCTCCTCAATCTGCGAAGCCCTTGAAATGTTTGAAGGCGAATGTGCGCGGCGCTAAGGCAAGACCCACATGTTGAAAACGAGCCACCCTCAATCGGCTAACTTTCGCAATATTAAAAAACGAGTGTGCTCGGCGCTACAAGGAGAACCACATGTTGAAAACCAACCGCCCTTGATCCGTGAAACTCTTGCAAATGCCTGCAACGAATGTGCGCGTCGCACCACCCGCCCTCGATCCATGAAACTTTCGAAAATGTTTGAAACGGATGCGCGCGGCGCTAAGGCGAGAACCACATTTTGAAACCGAACCGCCATCATTCCGTGAAGATCTTGCAAAATGTTGAAACAGAATGTGCGCGGCGCAAAGGCGAGAGCCACTCGCTGAAAACCATCCGCACTCCATCTGTGAAACCGCTGCCAATGTTGAAGCATCAGGGCCATAAGCGGTGAGAAAGGCTCAGGCGAAACGCCCGGCCCGCCCTTTCGTCCAGCCTCGGGGTGCGACAGGGAGGAGTGATCTATAAAGAAAAGGAATGGAGGAGGAGGACATCCTCATCCTCCCTTCTCTATAGGAACCAAAAAAAACATGAACATAAACTTTTGGAGGTCCGCGCGGACATGTTGGATCTGCGCTGGACCCCCCTCCCTGGCGCGAGGGGGGCTCAGCGCGGATCCAAGAAACCCGCTCGGAGAGCCACAATTTTTCGTTTATGGCGTTTTTTCTTTGTCGATTATTCCCCGTGCTACTACCTCTAGGTCGGGCATGTCCCCCTTCAGGCAGATTTTGAGCGAACCATTCAAGATACGCCCAAAAAACAGCATAGCCAAAACATACCACCCAAAAAATCGTCCCCCTGACAATGTTTAAAACTATCTTTGAATATTCCTCCTGTAGAGGGACACGCCCGACTCCGTCCTTCTACCTATGGGAGTGGTGGTGGAAAGTCGGCCCATCAGAAGGGCGCCCATGGAGGAGGGGGCCCGGGAGGCTCGGGCTCAGGGCGGCAGGCATGGGCCCAGCATCAGCGGCGCCACGCCCGAGACCGGCACCTCCCGGCGGCGGCGGCGACGGAGGGTGCTGCGGGCTCGTGCCGCTCGGCGGCTAGCGAGGGGGAGAAACAAGAATCGGCACGAACGAAACGGGTAGGGAAAGCATGGGCACAATGCCCAACAGCCCAACAGCAGTTCCTGTTCATTTTAGACAGGACTCGCTGTCCGCGCCGCCGCGACATGTGTCCATTTGAAACAGAAGGCCAAGGTCCAAACAGCGGCCGCTGTTGGTTTGGGACAACACTCGTTGTTGGGCATTGTACCCATCTTTTCCGTACCCATTTCGGGCGTCCAAAAAGAAGGAGAAGGCCTTCCCAAAAGTGTGCTGGACTTCTCGGGAGCCCTCGCGCCTTCTTGGGAACTGCCAGCGTCTTCGGGGAAGGCTTAGAACACTTCTCGGCAAGCCCGGGGACTTCCGAGCCTTCCGAGAAGGCCCGCCCTTCGGCTCGCCGCCGAGCCATGGTGCTGGCCCCGGAGTTGGTTCCGCGCTTGGCACGGGGGGGGCGTTCCAGAGACCTCCGAAGATCTGATCTTTTAATCTGGCGGTGTTTCACCGATTTCGGCCTCTGGGCCTCGCTATCGGGGACGGGGGTCAGCAAAAATGGATCCTGGTCGAAGAATCACCCCCGGGGAAGGGGTCGGGACCTCTGGGGTCGGCGGTGGACAAACCTCCCTTTAGTAAACCTCCCCTTAGTGAAAACGGCCTGGGACCGAAACCGACAGACCTGGACCCGCAAAAATGACGGCCGCGACGCCCTCTCGCGGACCGAAAACGGCCAATTCCTTATCGACGTGTCAGGTTAGGAGGTCTATCCACCTCCGATGGGGCCGCGGACTGACAAAAAAGACAGATCGGAGGATGGATTCTTCGAGAAAAAGGACCGCCCCCAGGGCATGGACAAAAACTCCCTTGGGCGGCTGTGAACACCTGTCCCCAGAAGGTGGTCGAGGGCTCCGGGACCCACTGCAGAAGAATACGACTTTGAGCTCCAGGGTGAAAGGAATGGCACGAACGTGCGGCAAGTTCGTATCATGCCGACCTCGGCATTGGTTTCTAACACCGCGGGGATCGTCCAAGCTTGATTCATCGGCCGTTTCCGAAACATCAGGTCGTTGAACATCGACCGATTCTAGGTCGCCGGCAGCGTTCAATGTTGAACGCCATCGGCGGGGCCGCCGCTGGTCGACGCAACGCGAACCAGCGCGGTGCGAGGCCCGAGGTTCGATGCTCTGAGCGTTTTGAAGCATGCTCCAAACGTTGAGGGTCTCCTTGTTGTCACAACGTCCCCATTCGGAAGTAAGGTCTGAACGCCCCCAAGAACGGCTCTGGGGCCGACCCAGAATCACTCGCGCCGTCATGCAATGATGTTAGCAATGTTTGGCCTCCGGCTACCTTTACCGACCTGGGGATCGTCAACACAAAGACTCGGGATAAAGACGTGTCCCCAGAAAAAATAGATTCGGAGGTAAACGTTGTAAAATAATCACGATGTCGTGGGTCTGGGATCAAAGATCGAAGAGGAGAGACCTGTACCACTGTCGTTACTCTCGCTCTTGACAAGCTCTCTTTTCGCTCCAATGTCCCATTGCACTCTCATACGTTTCATGCTTGTTTGAGCGTGTTCTCCTTCGCGTTTGCTATCCACGAGCCCCCCTCGATTTATTCAACGAGCGTTGCACCCTATGACAAGACAGCGCAACAAGAAAACGGGTTCCTCTTACCCCCGCTGGAGAACCCTCAAATGGAACCCGAGTAGCGGCGGCCAAGGGATCGCAGTGTCACCGAGGCACCAGCGAGGCATCGGCAATGCATGGGCGACGTCGGGATGGCGGAACTCAGGCCCTGGGTCAGGGCTGGACCTAAACGCTGTTCTGCTGGATTTCGGCTGTGTATTGTTGTTCGTTATGGGAGGGAGGTTCAGGAAAACAGGTAGAGCAAAACGAAAAGCAATACGAAAACAAAACGAACAACAACGTTTAGGTCCAGCCCTGCCCTGGGTCGCGCAGCATCGCCGATGCATTGGCAACGCGCAGCTCAAACCCGCAACCCTGCCTACCCGAGCCCCGTCTGGGAGGCCTGGGTCCTCTGGTTCTCCCCTTCTGGGCCTTCGGGTGCCCTCCCCGCCACCACCGCTGGACGCGGCTCGGAATGCCATGACAGTGCCCAAACGGGACCCGCGGACTGGTTTGGAGAGGATGCTGTCGCTGGGGGGTGGGCAGGTCGGACGGAGAGGGGAAGCAGGGGCAGCAGCGGGCGGAGGAGGAAGGGGGGGGTGGGCGAGGGCACGGGGGGGGGAGAAACGGAAGGACAAAGGGAAGAACTACATTAACACAGTCTTCTACTACTAGTACTGCTACTACGACGACGACTACTACTGCTACTGCGACTGCGACTGCTACTGCTACTGCTACTGCTACTGCTACTGCTACTGCTACTGCTACTGCTGCTGCTGCTGCTGCTGCTGCTGCTACTACTACTACTACTACTACTACTACTACTACTACTACTGCTACTCCTGCTACTACTACGACTACTACTACTACTACTACTACTACGACTACTACTACTACTACTACTACTACTACTACTACTACTACTACTACTGAGATTACTCCTGGCGTACTACTACTACTAACACTACTAACTACACTACTACTACTACACTACGAACTACGAACTACACTACGACTACAAACACAACTAACGACTTCGACTACGACTACGACTACGACTAAAACGACTACGACTACGACTACGACTACGACTACGACGACACGACGACGAAACGATACTAACTACTACAACGTCAACTACACAAACTAACTAACTACTACTACTACTACTACACTACTGCATACTACCTTCTCACTACTACTAATACTACACTACACTACTACTGCGACTACACTACTCCTGCTACGCCTGCTACTCCTGCTACTACTACTACTACTACTGACTACTACTACTACTACTACACAACTTAATTAACGACTACAACTACGACACTACGACTACTACTACGACAACGAACACAACTACTACTAATACTACTATCTACTACTACTACTACTAACTATACTACTACTACGACTACGACACTATCAACTACTAAAACTAACTACTACTACTAAACTACTACTACTACTTACTACTACTACTACAACGAACCATGTAGCGCCCTCTCGGGGTAAACACCAATTGGCAAGTGTAATTGCTGGGGCGTCATGCTGTCACCGGGGGGGAATGACCCTGTCACCCCCATTCTTTTTCCATCCATGCTCGTCCTCCTCCTCACCCTTCTCCTCGTCCTCCTCCTCCTTTTCCTTGTCCTCCTCCTCCTCCTCCTCCACGTCCTCCTCCTCCTCCTCCGCCTCACCCTCCCTACCTCGGGCGTGATGGACCATGGGACCTCATGGAGCCTCCTAGTAATCCCGGGGGCCTCCTGGGATAGCAACTTCTGGGGACTTCCTGCGGCCTCTTGAAACCTCCTGGGCTCTCCTAGGTTATCCTCTGCCTTCCAGGGGCGTCTTCAGCGTTCTGGAACTTTTGGGTTGTTCAGGATACGCCCGGAGCGTGATGGGACCTCCTGGGGCCTTGTGGGACCTTGCGGGGCATCCTGGGGCATCCTGGAGCGTCCTGGAGCCTCCTTAGGACTCCCACGGCCTCCGGGGACGTCCTGAAGCCCCCTGGAACTTCCTGATGCCTCCTGAGACCTCCTGGGGCCTCTTGGCGGCTCTCTCAGAAGCCGCGCGCGGGGCCTCAAAATTGGCGACAGTTTCAAGGATGGGAGCCTTGCCATTGAGAAAAAGGGCGCGGTGGAGGCTGAAAAATGACAACAAATACACAATTGAGGCCCAAAGCCTTGCCGGACGCCCCCCCCCCGCCATTCCCGGTCCTGCATAGTACGGTGCAATTTCCCCCCCCCCCCCTGCTGTCCCGCCAGTCTCCGGGAGGACTTCTTTTTGTAAAAAAATATCCCGGCAAAGCAACCTAACAGCGGTGTGTAGAAGCATATCTGAAAACATTCCCCTTAAGATTCAGATGAAAATCCAGTTGTAGAATTTTGCTGCTCTCGCAGTCGTAGTCGCATTCGCGATGACAGTCGCAGCGGCAACGGCAGTCGCAGTCACAGCCTCAGCCTCAGCATGCCTCAGCCTCGGCCTGCCTCAGCCTCAGCCTGCCTCAGCCTCAGCCTCAGCCTGCTTCAGCCTCAGCCTCAGTCTGCCTTCAGCCTCGGCCTCAGCCTCAGCCTGCCTCAGCCTCAGCCTGCTTCTGCCTCAGCCTCAGCCTCAGCCTGCCTCAGCATCAGCCTGCTTCAGCCTCAGCCTCAGCCTGCCTCAGCCTCAGCCTCAGTCTGCTTCAGCCTCAGCCTCAGTCTGCCTTCAGCCACGGCCTCAGCCTCAGCCTGCCTCAGCCTCAGCCTGCCTCGGCCGCAGCATCAGCCTGCCTCAGCATTCAAAATGTGGCCCAGGAATGGAGTTCTGGGAACTAGAAGAACACGAAGTGGCCTACAGTTGGCTCCGGGCATTCAAATTGTGGGCTCCCGGCATTCAAATTCATGCCCAGGAAGGGAGTATTGGGAAACTTGAAGAGCACGAATGGCCTTCATTTGGCTCCACAATCCAAAATGTGGCCCGGGAATGGAGTTCTGGGGACTCGAAGAGCACGAAGTGGCCTACAGTTGGCTCCGGGCATTCAAAATGTGGCCCGGGAGTGGAGTTCTGGGAAGTGAAAGAGCACGAAGTGGCCTACAGTTGGCTCCGGGCATCCGAAATGTGGCCCGGTGGGAATGGAGAGGTTCTGGGAACTCGAAACGACCACGAAGTGGCCTTACAGTTGCTCCGGGCCATTCACATGTGGCAGGAATGGCGTTCTGGGACGTCGAAAGAGCACGAAGTGGCCTACGTTGGCTTCCGGGGGGGGGGGGCCAATTCAGAATGTGGCCCGGGAATGGAGTTCTGGGAGGTCGAAGAGCACGAAGTGTGTGACTGTTGGCTTAAAACGACTTCTGCGGCACCCTGTCCGGCACCCGCCCAGACCCCCCTGTGGAGTCATCTGCTGCTATCAGAACAAGCTGTTAGGTAAAAATTCGCTGGTAAGAAACAGTTCCCCCCCCCCTCTCGGCGGTGACGAAGGGCAAGCGGCGGGGGAGAGCGGGTTGGCAGGGTGGCTGGTTGGGCACGGAGAGCAGGCGGAGGGGATCGGCTGGTTGGCGGGATGACGGGGTGGGCGGCTGGGCTGGTTGGCTGACGGGTTGGCTAGGTGGCGGGGTGGCTGGGTGGGCTGGCTGGCTGGTTGGAAGGGTTGGCAGGTTGAGCTGGCTAGGGCAATTGGTTTCGACGACGACTACTACTACTACTACTACTACTACTACTACTACTACTACTACTACTACTACTACCACTGCTACTTCTATTAGTATGACTACTATCACTACTACTATTACTACTACTGCTACCACTACTACTACTACTACTACTACTACTACTACTACTACTACTACTACAACTATACTACTACTATCTTCTACTTACTTCTACTACTTCTACTACTTCTACTACTTCTCCTTCTACTACTACCGACGGACGAGACGACGACGACACGACGCCGACGTACGACTATAACTACTACTACTACGACGACTACTACTTCTACTACGGTGACGACGACGACTACTGATAGTACTACTACTACTACTACTACTACTACTACTACTACTACTACTACTATTACTACTACTACTACTACTACTACTACTACTACTACTACTACTACTACTACTACAGCTACGTCGACGACCACCACCACTAGCACTACAAGCACTACTGCTACTACCACTTCTACTAGTAATACTGCCACTACTACCACTACTACTACTACTACTACTACTACTACTACTACTACTACTACTACTACTACTACTACCACTACTACTAATACTACTACACCGAGTACTGCTGCGAGTACTGCTACTACTACTACTACTACTACTCGTTACTGAATACTACTACTACTTATTTCCTACGACTACTACTATTTTCTACTACTACTACTACTACTACATACTACTGCTGCTGCACTACTTATATTACTATACTACTACCGCAGCTCCTACTACTGCCTACTAGACTATACTACTATACTACTCTAAGTACTCTACTTACAACTACTACTACTACTACTAACAATATCCACTAAACTTCCACGGCGCGGATGATTACGACTTACGTTTACGACTTACTTCGACTAATACTCCCCCGATTTTACTGCGAATGCGGTGAATACCCCTTCTACCACTCTGCTCCTCCTCTTACTCTTACCTATCTCATTAATATCCGGCGACTACGACTACGACTACGACTACGACTACGACTACGACTACGACTACGACTACGAACTACTACTACTACTACTACTACTACTACTACTACTACTACTA
>CAUYUJ010014739.1:258029-265529 GCA_963575745.1 Prorocentrum cordatum | reverse complement strand
AGCGCCAAGGATGTTGAACATGAAAAGTATCAAACCGCCCGAGACATCCCCACAAACTGGCCGCGAACGGGCCCGTGATATACCCCCTGACGGCCCCCCTTAGGGGTGCTGAAACCAGCGCCCCGCCTGAGACATCCCGGCAATCTGTTATGAACGCCAAGGGTGTTGGGCATGAAAACACACAAACCGCCTGAAACATCCCCGCAAACTGGCCGCGAACGGGCCCGTGACATACCCTCTGGCGGCTCCCCTTAGGGGTGCTGAAACCAGCGCCCCGCCTGAGACACCCTCACAATCTGCTATGACAACCCAAGGGTGTTGGGCATGAAAACGAACAAACCGCCTGAAACATCCCCACAAACTGGCCGCGAACGGGCCCGTGCTATACCCCCTGGCGGCTCCCCTTAGGGGTGCTGAAACCAGCGCCCCGCCTGAGACATCCCCACAATCTGCTATGAATGCCAAGGGTTCTGGGCATGACAACGAGCAAACCGCCAGAGACATCCCCACAAACTGGCCGCGAACGGGCCCGTGATATACCCCCTGGCGGCTTCCCGTAGGGGTGCTGAAACCAACGCCCCGCCTGAGACATCCCCACAATCTGCTATGACAGCCAAGGGTGTTGGGCATGAAAACGAGCAAACCGCCTAAGATATCCCCACAAACTGGCCGTTAACGGGCCCGTGATATACCCCCTGGCGGCTCCCCTTAGGGGTATGTGTACGTCTGGGTACGAGTAAGCCTGAGTATGAGTAGGTCTGAGTATGGGAATGTCTGAGTATGCATACGTTTGTGTATGAGCAAGTCTGGGTATGAGCAAGTCTGAGTAAGAGTAAGTCCGACAGGAGGGGGGACGTAAGAGGAGGAGGAGGAGGAGAGGAACTAGGAGGCGCCCAAGTAATAATTACTCACTGCGTGGAGCTCCCCATATGTGCACATGTTCGCATGGACCTGTCCGCCGTGGGTGTCTAGGCGCAAAAGCTTTCGAATATAAGCAGGTTTCAGTTGTGACGGTCTGGACATGAATCTAACTGCGAATGAATTGGGGTGTGAATGAGCCTCGGTAGTACCAGCGCGCCTCTGCGCATGAGCCTGGGGCCTCCCGGGGCCTCCTGAAACCTCTTGGAGTTCCCTGGGGTCTCCAGGAACCTCTTGGGACCTCCTAGGGAGGTTGCGTGCCCATGTTCTACAAGTGCGAATTCAAAAATAACTCACTGCGTGGAGCTCCCCCTATGTGCATCTCATGTTTTAATATTATGCGTAGTGAGCGTGGGTGTTCATGCGCGCTTGATTTAATTTAGAGCCCGTCCACGTTGGCGAAGGCCCACGAAGACGATGAGTATGCGTCAGAGTGAGCTGGGGGTGATCTTGAGCATTCGGCGTCATCTCCACTCCCCCCCCTCTCAGCTGCCAGGGCAGTCCGTCTGCCTCCTCAGCTCCGGTAACTTCGTGACGCTTCCCATATGTCATACTCTTCCTCCTCCTCCTCCTCCTCCTCCTCCTCCTCCCCCTCCTCCTCCTCGTCCCCCTTTCCTCCATCCTCAAAATCTGATATGAGCGCCAAGGATGTTGAGCATGAAAACGAGCAAACTGCATGAAATGTCCCCACAAACTGGCCGCGAACGGGCCCGTGATATACCCCATGGCGGCTCCCCTTAGGGGTGCTGAAACCAGCGCCCCGTCTGAGACATCCTCACAATCTGTATGGAAGCCGAGGGTGTTGGGCATGACGACGAACAAACCGCCTGAGACATCCCAACAAACTGGCCGCGAACGGGCCCGTGATATCCCCCCTTGGCGGTTCCCCCTAGAGGTGCTGAATCCAACGCCCCGCCTGAGACATCCCCACAACCTGCTATGAAAGCCAAGGGCGTTGAGCACGAAAGCGAGCAAACCGCCTGAGACATCCCCACAAACTGGCCGCGAACGGGCCCGTGCTATACCCCATGGCGGCTCCCCTTAGGGGTGCTGAAACCAGCGCCCCGTCTGAGACATCCTCACAATCTGTATGGAAGCCGAGGGTGTTGGGCATGACGACGAACAAACCGCCTGAGACATCCCAACAAACTGGCCGCGAACGGGCCCGTGATATACCCCCTGGCGGCTCCCCTTAGGGGTGCTGAATCCAGCGCCCCGCCTGAGACATCCTCACAATCTGCTATGAAAGCCAAGGATGTTGAGCACGAAAACGAGCAAACCGCCTGAGACATCCCCACAAACTGGCCGCGAACGGGCCCGTGCTACATACCATTTGGCCTCCCCTTAAGGGGTGTGGAACCAAACGCCCCGCCATGAGACATCATCACCATCTGCTATCCAAGCCCAAGGCTGGTGGGGCATGAGAACGAGCAAACCGTCTGAGACACCCCCACAAATGGCCGCGAAAGGGCCGTGATATACCTGGCGGCTCCCCTTAGGGGTTGAGTACGAGTGGGTCATGAGTAAGTCTGAGTATGAGTAGGGTCTGAGTATGAGGAATGTCTGAGATGCATAAGTCTGTGTATGAGCAAGGGGTCCCCCCCCTTTTATTTTCCCCCCCCCCCCTTTTCAAGGGTCTGAGCAAGCCTGAGTATGAGTAAGTCCAACAGGAGGGGGGGACGAAAGAGGAGGAGGAGGAGGAGGAGGAGAGGAGGAGGAGAGGAAGTAGGAGGCGTCCAAGTAATAATTATTCACTGCGTGGAGCTCCCCATATGTGCATATATTCGCATGGACCTGTCCGCCGTGGGTGTCTAGGCGCAAAAACTTTCGAATATAAACGGGCGTCAGTTGTGACGGTCTGGACATGAATCTAACTGCGAATGAATTGGAGTGTGAATGAGCCTCGGTAGTACCAGCGCGTCTCTGCGCATGAGCCTGGGGCCTCCTGGGGCCTCCTGAAACCTACTGGGGCTTCCTGGGGTCTCCAGGAACCTCTTGGGACCTCCTAGGGAGGTTGCGTGCCCCAGGAGAGGCCCAATCTATAGCAACAGACGTACATAAAACATTGCGGATTAGAGCCACAGGAGAAGGGCAATACACAGGAACACGCGTAAACCACCAAGGACTCGTGCCCCAGGAGAGGCCCAATAGATAGGAACATGTGTACACAAGAGAAGGACAATATATAGAAACATACGTATAACATCAAGGAATCGTGCTCCACGTGAGGCCCAATCGATAGGAGCATACGTAAAACACATGGGAGTGGAGCCACTCCTGTTGCCTTCTGAGGCCTTCTGCTCATGGGGCCTCTCGGGGCCTCATGTTGCCTAACGGGGCCTCCTGGCGCTTCCTGTGGCCTCCTGGGGCCTCCCGTGGCTTCCTGGCGCCTTCTGGAGCTTCCTGGGGCATCCTGGAGCCTCTTGGGGCATCCTGTGGCGTCTTGAGTCTTTCTGTAGCCTCCTGATGCCCCCTGGGGCCTCATATGGTCTCATGGGGCCTCCTGGAGACTGTTGGAGCCTCCTGTGGCATCCTGAAAAGAATATGCGCCCCACGAGCCTGGCCACCGGAACAAGCAAATCGACCGAGACATCCTCAAAATCTGGCCCACCTGGGGTGTGAAAATGAGCGCCTCGCTCGGGACATCCCCCAAATCTGTTCCGAAAACGAAGGATGTTGGGACAGAAAACAAGCAAACCGCTTGACACATCCCCACAAAACGGCCGCGAACGGGACCGTGCAATACCCCTCGGCGGCTCCCTTTAGGGACGTGAAAATGATCGCATCGCTCGAGACATCCTCCAAATCTGCTCCGAAAGCGAAGGATGCTGGGACAGAACACAAGCAAACCGCTTGACACATCCCCACAAAACGGCTGCGAACGGAACCGTGCAATACCCTTTCGGCGGCTCCCCCTAGGGACGTGAAAGTGAGCGCCTCGCTCGAGACATCCTCCAAATCTGCTCCGGAAGCGAAAGATGCTGGGACAGAAAACAAACAAACCGCTTAAGACATTCCCGCAAAGCGGCCGCGAACGGGACCGTGCAATACCCTTTCGGCGGCCCCCCCTAGGGACGTGAAAGTGAGCGCCTCGCTCGAGACATCCTCCTAATCTGCTCCAGAAGCGAAGGATGTTGGGGCGAAGGATGTTGGACAGAAAACAAGCCCCCAACCGCTTAAAACATCCCACCAAACGCCGCGAACGGGACCGTGCAATACCCCTCGGCGGCTCTCCTTCGGGACTTGAAATTGAGCGCTTCGCTCGAGACATCCCCCAAATGCTCCGAAAGCAAAGGATGCTGGGACAGAAAACAAGCAAACCACTTGAGACATCCCCACACAACGGCCGTGAACGGGACCGTGCAATACCCTTCGGCGGCTCCCTTTAGGGACGTGAAAATGAGCGCCTTGCTCGAGACATCCTCCAAATGTGCTCCGAAAAACGAAGGATGTTTGGACAGGTGGACAGAAAACAAGCAAACCGCTTGAGGCATCCCCATAAGACGGCCGCGAACGGGGCGTGCGTGAGTCTCTCCATGAGTAAGTCTGAGTAGGAGTGGGTCTGATTATGAGTAGGTCTGAGTAAAAGTAATTTTGCGTGTGAGTAAGTCTGGGTATGAGTTAGTCTGACTGTGAGTCAGTCTGTGTATGAGTAAATCCGGGTATGAGGAGGAAAGGGGAGGAGAAGGAGAAGGAGAAGAAGGAGGAGGAGGAGGCGTCCAAGTAATTGCTCACTTCGTGGAGCTCCCCATATTGTGACGAAATCTCTTTATACATGCCGTCGCGAGCAGTGCTGTCATGAGCGCTGACTATAATAGCCGTCCACGTGGGAGACAGAGCCGATGAAGACGGAGTGCATGACGTACGTGAATGAAATGAGGCATGAGTGCAGTATAATATGATATACTGATTGAACATAGCCTCTTCCTCTTCCCTCCCCCTCCTCAGCTGCAGCCGTGCCCTCCTCAGCCTGCGGTAACTTCGGAGCCTCCCAAATGTGCATACTCTTACTCCTCCTCCTCCTCCTCCTCCTCCTCCTCCTCCTCCTCCTCCTCCCCCTTTCCCCTTTTCCTCCATCCCCACAATCTGCTATGAAAGCCAAGGACGTTGAGCATGAAAACGAGCAAACCGCCTGAGACATCCGCACAAACTGGCCGCGAACGGGCCCGTGATATACTCCCTGGCGGCTCCCCAGGGGTGTTGAAACCAACGCCCCGCGTGAGACATCCTCACAATCTGCTATGAATGCCAAGGGTGTCGAGCACGAAAACGAGCAAACCGCCTGAGACATCCCCACACATTGGCCCCGAACGGGCCCGTGATATACTCCCCAGCGGCTCCCTTTAGGGGTGCTGAAACCAGCGCCCCGCCTGAGACATCCTCACAGTCTGCTATGAACGCCAAGGATGTTGAGCACGAATACTAGCAAACCGATTGAGACATCCCCACAAACTGGCCGCGCACGGGCACGTGATGTACCCCCTGGCGGCTCCCGCTAGGGGTACTGAAAACAACGCCCCGCCTGAGACATCCTCACAATCAGCTATGACAGCCAAGGCAGTTGGGCATGACAACGAGCAAACCGCCTGAGATGTCCCCACAAACTGGCCGCGAACGGGCTGTGATATACCCCTCGGGCGGCTCCCCTTAGGGGTATGTGTACGTACGGGTATGAGTACGCCTGAGTATGAGTAGGTTTCTGTATGAGTACGTTTGCGAATGAGTATAAGTCTGTGTATGAGCACGTCTGGGTCTGAGCAAATCTGGAGTATGGGAGTAAGTCCGGACAGGAGGGGGGGGGGGCGAAGGAGGAGGAGGAGAGGAGGACAGGAGGAGGAAGAGAGGAAGTAGGAGGCGCCCAAGTAATAATTACTCGACGCGGGGCTCCCCATAGGTGCATCTCATTATCTTGGTACGTCTTTCTCTTGATATCTGTCAATGAGCGCTTGTGTGCGAGGGCGAACCGCTCGCTCGAGACATTCCCAGTCTGCAAGCATGAGTGCGACCAATCGCAAATTTGAGAGCGACTGATTCTGAGTGTGAGTTAATCTGGGTGCGATTGAGCCTGGGTTTGAGTGGGTATGCGTGTGAATAAATATGAGCGCGAGTGCGTCTGTGTGCGAGTGGGTCTGAGTATGGACGAATCTGAACGTGAGCCAGTATGTGATTGGGCGGGTCGTAGCATGATGAGTCTGAACATGAGTGAGTCTGGGCTTGAGTGGGTCTGAGTGTGAGAAAAAATGCGTGTTAATGATCTCTGAATGCGAGTGAGCCGAGTGTGATTGGGTATGGATGTGAGGCAGTCTGAGTGTGAGTCGGTCTGCGTTTGAACGGACCGAAGGATGGTGAGTCTGAGCAGGAGCGAGTCTGAGTATGAGTGGTCTGAGCGTGAGTCTGGAATGTGGGTAAATTTAAGTATGGGTAGAGCGAGTCTAAGTATCAAGCGGGCCTGCGCGTGACTGGCTCTGAGTATGATGTGAAGGGATATGCAGAGAGTGAAGGAGAGAGGAAGGTGAAGGAGAGTGAGTGCGAAGGAGAGGAGTAAAACCTAATAAAGCTTTGGAACCTCGAACCTCGATCGTCTGGCCCTGGCCACTCGAGTTGCCCACGTCCTCTTCCTCCTCCTCCTCCTCCTGCTTCATCATCATCATCATCATCATCATCATCATCATCATCATCATCATCATCATCATCATCATCATCATCATCATCATCCCCTTCCTGCGTCTGCTCCTACCGTGTTCATGTTGTCCTCCTTCTCCTCATCCTCCTCCTCGTCCTCGTCCTCCTCCTCCTCGTTTCCTCCATCGTTTCTTCCTCCTCCTCCTCCTCCTCCTCCTCCTCCTCCTCCTTGGGAGTGCTGAAGCCAGCAAATCGCCTCAAACGTCCTCCCGAAACTGCTCCGAAAACGACAGATGCCCAGCATCATAACGGCCAAGCCGCCTGAAACATCCCCGCGAACTGGGCGCAAACGTACTCCAAATTTGTTCCGAAAGCGAAACATGCTGGAAGAGAGAATAGCCAAACCGCCTGAAACGTCCCCACACAATCCCGCGAAAGGGGCCGAGTGAAATACCCACCCGCCGCTCCCCTTAGAGTGCTGAAATCAGCGAATCGCCTGAGACATCCTCCAAATCTGCTCCGAATGCGAAACATGTTGGAAGAGAAGATGGCCAAAACAGCCTGAGACATCCCCACGAAATCCAACGAAAGGGGCTGAGTGGAATACCCCCCCGCCGCTCCCCTTAGAGTGTTGAAAATAAGCGAATCGCCTGAGACATCCTCCGAATCTGCACCGAAAGCGAAACATGTTGGACGAGCAAATAGCCAAACCGCCTGAAACATCCCCACAAAATCAAGCGAAAGGGGCCGAGTGGAATACCCCCCCGCCGCTCCCCTTAGGAGTGTTGAAACCAGCGAATCGCCTGAGACATCCTCCAAATCTGCTCCGAAAGCGAAACATGTTAGAAGAGAAAATGGCCAACACCGCATGAGACATCCCTACAAAATCCCGCGAAAGGGGCCGAGTGAATACCCCCCCGCCGCTCCCCTTAGGAGTGCTGAAGCCACAGAATCGCCTGA
>CAUYUJ010014739.1:240529-255529 GCA_963575745.1 Prorocentrum cordatum | reverse complement strand
CTGAAACATCCCCACAAACTGGCCGCGAACGGGCCCGTGCTATACCCCCTGGCGGCTCCCCTTAGGGGTGCTGAAACCAGCGCCCCGCCTGAGACATCCCCACAATCTGCTATGAATGCCAATGGTTATGGGCATGACAACGAGCAAACCGCCAGAGACATCCCCACAAACTGGCCGCGAACGGGCCCGTGATATACCCCCTGGCGGCTTCCCGTAGGGGTGCTGAAACCAACGCCCCGCCTGAGACATCCCCACAATCTGCTATGACAGCCAAGGGTGTTGGGCATGAAAACGAGCAAACCGCCTAAGATATCCCCACAAACTGGCCGTTAACGGGCCCGTGATATACCCCCTGGCGGCTCCCCTTAGGGGTATGTGTACGTCTGGGTACGAGTAAGCCTGAGTATGAGTAGGTCTGAGTATGGGAATGTCTGAGTATGCATACGTTTGTGTATGAGCAAGTCTGGGTATGAGCAAGTCTGAGTAAGAGTAAGTCCGACAGGAGGGGGGACGTAAGAGGAGGAGGAGGAGGAGAGGAACTAGGAGGCGCCCAAGTAATAATTACTCACTGCGTGGAGCTCCCCATATGTGCACATGTTCGCATGGACCTGTCCGCCGTGGGTGTCTAGGCGCAAAAGCTTTCGAATATAAGCAGGTTTCAGTTGTGACGGTCTGGACATGAATCTAACTGCGAATGAATTGGGGTGTGAATGAGCCTCGGTAGTACCAGCGCGCCTCTGCGCATGAGCCTGGGGCCTCCCGGGGCCTCCTGAAACCTCTTGGAGTTCCCTGGGGTCTCCAGGAACCTCTTGGGACCTCCTAGGGAGGTTGCGTGCCCATGTTCTACAAGTGCGAATTCAAAAATTACTCACTGCGTGGAGCTCCCCATATGTGCATCTCATGTTTTATATTATGCCGTAGTGAGCGTGTGTTCATGCGCGCTTGAGTATATTAGCCCGTCCACGTTGGCGACAGGCCCGACGAAGACGAGTGAGTATGCGTCAGAGTGAGCTGGGGGTGATTGAGCATGAGCCTGTTCATCTCCACTCCCCCCCTCTCAGCTGCCAGGCCGTGCCCTCCTCAGCCTGCGGTAACTTCGGACCTTCCCATATGTGCATACTCTTCCTCCTCCTCCTCCTCCTCCTCCTCCTCCTCCCCCTCCTCCTCCTCGTCCCCCTTTCCTCCATCCTCAAAATCTGATATGAGCGCCAAGGATGTTGAGCATGAAAACGAGCAAACTGCATGAAATGTCCCCACAAACTGGCCGCGAACGGGCCCGTGATATACCCCATGGCGGCTCCCCTTAGGGGTGCTGAAACCAGCGCCCCGTCTGAGACATCCTCACAATCTGTATGGAAGCCGAGGGTGTTGGGCATGACGACGAACAAACCGCCTGAGACATCCCAACAAACTGGCCGCGAACGGGCCCGTGATATCCCCCCTTGGCGGTTCCCCCTAGAGGTGCTGAATCCAACGCCCCGCCTGAGACATCCCCACAACCTGCTATGAAAGCCAAGGGCGTTGAGCACGAAAGCGAGCAAACCGCCTGAGACATCCCCACAAACTGGCCGCGAACGGGCCCGTGCTATACCCCATGGCGGCTCCCCTTAGGGGTGCTGAAACCAGCGCCCCGTCTGAGACATCCTCACAATCTGTATGGAAGCCGAGGGTGTTGGGCATGACGACGAACAAACCGCCTGAGACATCCCAACAAACTGGCCGCGAACGGGCCCGTGATATCCCCCCTTGGCGGTTCCCCCTAGAGGTGCTGAATCCAGCGCCCCGCCTGAGACACCCCACAATCTGCTATGAAAGCCAAGGGTGTTGAGCACGAAAGCGAGCAAACCGCCTGAGACATCCCCACAAACTGGCCGCGAACGGGCCCGTGCTATACCCCATGTCGGCTCCCCTTAGGGGGTGCTGGAACCAACGCCCCGCCTGAGACATCCTCACCATCTGCTATCCAAGCCAAGGCTGTTGGGCATGAGAACGAGCAAACCGTCTGAGACATCCCCACAAACTGGCCGCGAACGGGCCCGTGATATACCCCCTGGCGGCTCCCCTTAGGGGTATGTGTACGCCTGGGTATGAGTAAGTCTGAGTATGAGTAGGTCTGAGTATGAGAATGTCTGAGTATGCATAAGTCTGTGTATGAGCAAGTCTGGGTCTGAGCAAGCCTGAGTATGAGTAAGTCCAACAGGAGGGGGGGACGAAAGAGGAGGAGGAGGAGGAGGAGGAGAGGAGGAGGAGAGGAAGTAGGAGGCGTCCAAGTAATAATTATTCACTGCGTGGAGCTCCCCATATGTGCATATATTCGCATGGACCTGTCCGCCGTGGGTGTCTAGGCGCAAAAACTTTCGAATATAAACGGGCGTCAGTTGCGACGGTCTGGACATGAATCTAACTGCGAATGAATTGGAGTGTGAATGAGCCTCGGTAGTACCAGCGCGTCTCTGCGCATGAGCCTGGGGCCTCCTGGGGCCTCCTGAAACCTACTGGGGCTTCCTGGGGTCTCCAGGAACCTCTTGGGACCTCCTAGGGAGGTTGCGTGCCCCAGGAGAGGCCCAATCTATAGCAACAGACGTACATAAAACATTGCGGATTAGAGCCACAGGAGAAGGGCAATACACAGGAACACGCGTAAACCACCAAGGACTCGTGCCCCAGGAGAGGCCCAATAGATAGGAACATGTGTACACAAGAGAAGGACAATATATAGAAACATACGTATAACATCAAGGAATCGTGCTCCACGTGAGGCCCAATCGATAGGAGCATACGTAAAACACATGGGAGTGGAGCCACTCCTGTTGCCTTCTGAGGCCTTCTGCTTATGGGGCCTCTCGGGGCCTCATGTTGCCTAACGGGGCCTCCTGGCGCTTCCTGTGGCCTCCTGGGGCCTCCCGTGGCTTCCTGGCGCCTTCTGGAGCTTCCTGGGGCATCCTGGAGCCTCTTGGGGCATCCTGTGGCGTCTTGAGTCTTTCTGTAGCCTCCTGATGCCCCCTGGGGCCTCATATGGTCTCATGGGGCCTCCTGGAGACTGTTGGAGCCTCCTGTGGCATCCTGAAAAGAATATGCGCCCCACGAGCCTGGCCACCGGAACAAGCAAATCGACCGAGACATCCTCAAAATCTGGCCCACCTGGGGTGTGAAAATGAGCGCCTCGCTCGGGACATCCCCCAAATCTGTTCCGAAAACGAAGGATGTTGGGACAGAAAACAAGCAAACCGCTTGACACATCCCCACAAAACGGCCGCGAACGGGACCGTGCAATACCCCTCGGCGGCTCCCTTTAGGGACGTGAAAATGATCGCATCGCTCGAGACATCCTCCAAATCTGCTCCGAAAGCGAAGGATGCTGGGACAGAACACAAGCAAACCGCTTGACACATCCCCACAAAACGGCTGCGAACGGAACCGTGCAATACCCTTTCGGCGGCTCCCCCTAGGGACGTGAAAGTGAGCGCCTCGCTCGAGACATCCTCCAAATCTGCTCCGGAAGCGAAAGATGCTGGGACAGAAAACAAACAAACCGCTTAAGACATTCCCGCAAAGCGGCCGCGAACGGGACCGTGCAATACCCTTTCGGCGGCCCCCCCTAGGGACGTGAAAGTGAGCGCCTCGCTCGAGACATCCTCCTAATCTGCTCCAGAAGCGAAGGATGTTGGGACAGAAAACAAGCAAACCGCTTAAAACATCCCCACAAAACGGCCGCGAACGGGACCGTGCAATACCCCTCGGCGGCTCTCCTTCGGGACTTGAAAATGAGCGCTTCGCTCGAGACATCCCCCAAATGCTCCGAAAGCAAAGGATGCTGGGACAGAAAACAAGCAAACCACTTGAGACATCCCCACACAACGGCCGTGAACGGGACCGTGCAATACCCTTCGGCGGCTCCCCCTAGGGACGTGAAAATGAGCGCTTCGCTCGAGACATCCTCCAAATGTGCTCCGAAAACGAAGGATGTTGGGACAGAAAACAGGCAAACCGCTTGAGGCATCCCCACAAAACGGCCGCCAACGGGGCGTGCGTGAGTCTCAGCATGAGTAAGTTTGAATAGGAATAGGTCTGAATATGAGTAGGTCTGAGTATGAGTAATTGTGTGCGGGTAAACCTGGTCAGTGTCTGAGTAAACCTGAGTGTGAATCAGTGTGTGTATGAGTAAGCCTGGGAATGAAGAGGAAAGGGGAGGAGAAGAGCGAGAAAAAGGAGGAGCAGGAGGCGTCCAAGTAATTGCTCACTTCGTGGAGCTCCCCATATGTGCATCTCATGTTTTATATCATGCCGTCGCGAGCGTCTGTTCATGAGCGCTTGACTATAATAGCCCGTCCACGTTGGAGACAGGCCCGATGAAGACGAGTGCATGCTGATGCGAATGAATGAGCATGAGTCAGACTGAGCTGAATATGATTGAACATGAGCCTCTTCATCTTCCCTCCCCCTCCTCAGCTGCCAGGCCGTGCCCTCCTCAGCCTGCGGTAACTTCGGAGCCTCCCAAATGTGCATACTCTTACTCCTCCTCCTCCTCCTCCTCCTCCTCCTCCTCCTCCTCCTCCTCCCCCTTTCCCCTTTTCCTCCATCCCCACAATCTGCTATGAAAGCCAAGGACGTTGAGCATGAAAACGAGCAAACCGCCTGAGACATCCGCACAAACTGGCCGCGAACGGGCCCGTGATATACTCCCTGGCGGCTCCCCAGGGGTGTTGAAACCAACGCCCCGCGTGAGACATCCTCACAATCTGCTATGAATGCCAAGGGTGTCGAGCACGAAAACGAGCAAACCGCCTGAGACATCCCCACACATTGGCCCCGAACGGGCCCGTGATATACTCCCCAGCGGCTCCCTTTAGGGGTGCTGAAACCAGCGCCCCGCCTGAGACATCCTCACAGTCTGCTATGAACGCCAAGGATGTTGAGCACGAATACTAGCAAACCGATTGAGACATCCCCACAAACTGGCCGCGCACGGGCACGTGATGTACCCCCTGGCGGCTCCCGCTAGGGGTACTGAAAACAACGCCCCGCCTGAGACATCCTCACAATCAGCTATGACAGCCAAGGCAGTTGGGCATGACAACGAGCAAACCGCCTGAGATGTCCCCACAAACTGGCCGCGAACGGGCCTGTGATATACCCCTCGGGCGGCTCCCCTTAGGGGTATGTGTACGTACGGGTATGAGTACGCCTGAGTATGAGTAGGTCTGAATGTGAGAATGTCTGAATATGCATAAGTCTGTGTATGAGCAAGTCTGGGTCTGAGCAAATCTGAGTATGAGTAAGTCCGACAGGAGGGGGGGGGGGGGCGAAGGAGGAGGAGGAGAGGAGGACAGGAGGAGGAAGAGAGGAAGTAGGAGGCGCCCAAGTAATAATTACTCGACGCGGGGCTCCCCATAGGTGCATCTCATTATCTTGGTACGTCTTTCTCTTGATATCTGTCAATGAGCGCTTGTGTGCGAGGGCGAACCGCTCGCTCGAGACATTCCCAGTCTGCAAGCATGAGTGCGACCAATCGCAAATTTGAGAGCGACTGATTCTGAGTGTGAGTTAATCTGGGTGCGATTGAGCCTGGGTTTGAGTGGGTATGCGTGTGAATAAATATGAGCGCGAGTGCGTCTGTGTGCGAGTGGGTATGAGTATGGACGAATCTGAACGTGAGCCAGTATGTGATTGGGCGGGTCGTAGCATGATGAGTCTGAGCATGAGTGAGTCTGGGCTTGAGTGGGTCTGAGTGTGAGAAAAAATGCGTGTTAATGATCTCTGAATGCGAGTGAGCCGAGTGTGATTGGGTATGGATGTGAGGCAGTCTGAGTGTGAGTCGGTCTGCGTTTGAACGGACCGAAGGATGGTGAGTCTGAGCAGGAGCGAGTCTGAGTATGAGTGGTTCTGAGCGTGAGTCTGAATGTGGGTAAATTTAAGTATGGGTACGAGCGAGTCTAAGTGCGAGCGGGCCTGCGTGTGACTGAATCTGAGTATGAGTGAGTACGAATGCAGAAGAGTGAAGGAGAGCGGAGAGCGAAGGAGAGTGAGGCGGAAGCGTTTGAGTAAAACCTAAAAAGCTTTGGAACATCGAACCTCGATCGTCTGGCCCTGGCCACTCGAGTTGCCCACGTCCTCTTCCTCCTCCTCCTCCTCCTGCTTCATCATCATCATCATCATCATCATCATCATCATCATCATCATCATCATCATCATCATCATCATCATCATCATCATCCCCTTCCTGCGTCTGCTCCTACCGTGTTCATGTTGTCCTCCTTCTCCTCATCCTCCTCCTCGTCCTCGTCCTCCTCCTCCTCGTTTCCTCCATCGTTTCTTCCTCCTCCTCCTCCTCCTCCTCCTCCTCCTCCTCCTCCTGGGAGTGCTGAAGCCAGCAAATCGCCTCAAACGTCCTCCCGAAACTGCTCCGAAAACGACAGATGCCCAGCATCATAACGGCCAAGCCGCCTGAAACATCCCCGCGAACTGGGCGCAAACGTACTCCAAATTTGTTCCGAAAGCGAAACATGCTGGAAGAGAGAATAGCCAAACCGCCTGAAACGTCCCCACACAATCCCGCGAAAGGGGCCGAGTGAAATACCCACCCGCCGCTCCCCTTAGAGTGCTGAAATCAGCGAATCGCCTGAGACATCCTCCAAATCTGCTCCGAATGCGAAACATGTTGGAAGAGAAGATGGCCAAAACAGCCTGAGACATCCCCACGAAATCCAACGAAAGGGGCTGAGTGGAATACCCCCCCGCCGCTCCCCTTAGAGTGTTGAAAATAAGCGAATCGCCTGAGACATCCTCCGAATCTGCACCGAAAGCGAAACATGTTGGACGAGCAAATAGCCAAACCGCCTGAAACATCCCCACAAAATCAAGCGAAAGGGGCCGAGTGGAATACCCCCCCGCCGCTCCCCTTAGGAGTGTTGAAACCAGCGAATCGCCTGAGACATCCTCCAAATCTGCTCCGAAAGCGAAACATGTTAGAAGAGAAAATGGCCAACACCGCATGAGACATCCCTACAAAATCCCGCGAAGGGGCCGAGTGAATACCCCCCCGCCGCTCCCCTTAGGAGTGCTGAAGCCACAGAATCGCCTGAAACATCCTCAACATCAGTGTGTGTGAGTCATCCGATGAATGGACC
The DNA here is from genome assembly GCA_963575745.1 of Prorocentrum cordatum. NCBI lineage: Eukaryota > Dinophyceae > Prorocentrales > Prorocentraceae > Prorocentrum > Prorocentrum cordatum. The sequence goes on along the minus strand of CAUYUJ010014739.1, from coordinate 248,402 downwards.
TGAGTGAGTGTAGTGAATGTATGAGTACAAATACGAGTGAGTCTGAGTGATGAGTGAGTCTGAGTGATGAGTGAGTCTGAGTGATGAGTGAGTCTGAGTGCTGAGTGATGAGTCTGAGTCATGACTGAGTCCGAGTGATGAGTGAGTCTGAGAGATGAGTGAGTCTGAGTGATGAGTGGGTATGAGTGATGAGTGAGTCTGAGTGATGAGTGATTGGGTCTGAGTGAGAGGATGGGTGTGTTATCTCTCCTCCGGCGCGGTCCGCCAATAACAAGAACCCCATACTTAGGATATGGGGACCAAGAACCCCATCTTAGGATACGGGGAACAAGAACCCCATCCTAGGATATGGGGAATAAAACAAATAGCAATACCACGTATCATGCTTCCACTACTGCGACGGCTACTACTACTACTACGACTACGACTACGACTACTACTACTACTACTACTACTACTACTACTACTACTACTACTACTACTACTGCCACTACTGATCTACTACTAGTACTTCTACTACTACTACTACGACTACTACTACTACTACTACTATTACTACTACTACTACTACTACTACTACTACTATTACTACTACTACTACTACTACTACTACTACTACTACTACTACTCTACTACTACTACCACTCCCACTGCTACTACTCCTACTACTACTGCTTCTACAGTTCCTACGACGATTGCTTCTATTACTTCTGCTACTACTTTTACAACTACAAATTTTACAACCACAGCTCGTACTACTACTACTACTACTAATAATAATACTACGACTACTACTACTACGACTACTATTAATACTACTACTACTACTACTACTACTACTACTACTACTACGACGACTTCTACAGCTGCTACTACTACTACTACTACTACTACTACTACCAACTACCAACTACTACTACTATTACTACTACTACTACTACTACTACTACTACTACTACTACTATTACTACCACTACTACTACTTCTACTACTACTACTACACTACTACTACTACTACTACTACTACTACTACTACTACTACTACTACTACTACTACTACTACTACTACGACTACTACTATTACTACTACTACTACTACTACTACTACTACTACTACTACTACTACTACTACTACTACTACTACTACTACTACTACTACGACTACTACTACTACTACTACGACTACTACTACTACTACTACTACTACTACTACTACTACTACTACTACTACTACTACTACTACTACTACTACTACTACTACTACCTATTACTACTACTACTACTAGTACTACTACTACTACCAGTACTTCTACTACTACTACTACCACTACTACTACTACTACCACTACTGCTACTACTACTACTACTACTACTACTGCTGCTGCTACTACTACTACTACGACCACTACTACTACTACTACTACTACTACTACTATTACTACTACTACTACTACTACTACTACTACTACTACTACTACTACTACTACTACTACTACTACTACTACTACTACTACTACTGCTACTACTCCTACGGCAGCTACCGCCACGGCTGCTTCTATTACGCTTACTACATGCTCTACACTTACGAATTCTAAAATTATTCACTTCGTGGGGCTCCACATATGTGCATCTCATGTTTTATATTATGCCGTAGTGAGCGTGTGTTCATGATCTCTTGATTATAGTAGCCCGTCCACGTTTGCGACAACCCCGACGAAGACGAGTGCATCCTGATGCGAGTGAGTGAGTATGCGTAAGAGCGAGCTGGGTATGATTGAACATGAGCCTCTTCATCTCCACTCCCCCTCCTCAGCTGCCAGGCCGTGCCCTCCTCAGCCTGCGGTAACTTCGGAGCTTCCCAGATGTGCATACTCTTCCTCCTCCTCCTCCTCCTCCTTTTCCTCCTCCTCCTCCTCCTCCCCCTTTCCTCCATCCTCAAAATATGCTATGAGCGCCAAGGATGTTGAACATGAAAAGTATCAAACCGCCCGAGACATCCCCACAAACTGGCCGCGAACGGGCCCGTGATATACCCCCTGACGGCCCCCCTTAGGGGTGCTGAAACCAGCGCCCCGCCTGAGACATCCCGGCAATCTGTTATGAACGCCAAGGGTGTTGGGCATGAAAACACACAAACCGCCTGAAACATCCCCGCAAACTGGCCGCGAACGGGCCCGTGACATACCCTCTGGCGGCTCCCCTTAGGGGTGCTGAAACCAGCGCCCCGCCTGAGACACCCTCACAATCTGCTATGACAACCCAAGGGTGTTGGGCATGAAAACGAACAAACCGCCTGAAACATCCCCACAAACTGGCCGCGAACGGGCCCGTGCTATACCCCCTGGCGGCTCCCCTTAGGGGTGCTGAAACCAGCGCCCCGCCTGAGACATCCCCACAATCTGCTATGAATGCCAATGGTTATGGGCATGACAACGAGCAAACCGCCAGAGACATCCCCACAAACTGGCCGCGAACGGGCCCGTGATATACCCCCTGGCGGCTTCCCGTAGGGGTGCTGAAACCAACGCCCCGCCTGAGACATCCCCACAATCTGCTATGACAGCCAAGGGTGTTGGGCATGAAAACGAGCAAACCGCCTAAGATATCCCCACAAACTGGCCGTTAACGGGCCCGTGATATACCCCCTGGCGGCTCCCCTTAGGGGTATGTGTACGTCTGGGTACGAGTAAGCCTGAGTATGAGTAGGTCTGAGTATGGGAATGTCTGAGTATGCATACGTTTGTGTATGAGCAAGTCTGGGTATGAGCAAGTCTGAGTAAGAGTAAGTCCGACAGGAGGGGGGACGTAAGAGGAGGAGGAGGAGGAGAGGAACTAGGAGGCGCCCAAGTAATAATTACTCACTGCGTGGAGCTCCCCATATGTGCACATGTTCGCATGGACCTGTCCGCCGTGGGTGTCTAGGCGCAAAAGCTTTCGAATATAAGCAGGTTTCAGTTGTGACGGTCTGGACATGAATCTAACTGCGAATGAATTGGGGTGTGAATGAGCCTCGGTAGTACCAGCGCGCCTCTGCGCATGAGCCTGGGGCCTCCCGGGGCCTCCTGAAACCTCTTGGAGTTCCCTGGGGTCTCCAGGAACCTCTTGGGACCTCCTAGGGAGGTTGCGTGCCCATGTTCTACAAGTGCGAATTCAAAAATTACTCACTGCGTGGAGCTCCCCATATGTGCATCTCATGTTTTATATTATGCCGTAGTGAGCGTGTGTTCATGCGCGCTTGAGTATATTAGCCCGTCCACGTTGGCGACAGGCCCGACGAAGACGAGTGAGTATGCGTCAGAGTGAGCTGGGGGTGATTGAGCATGAGCCTGTTCATCTCCACTCCCCCCCTCTCAGCTGCCAGGCCGTGCCCTCCTCAGCCTGCGGTAACTTCGGACCTTCCCATATGTGCATACTCTTCCTCCTCCTCCTCCTCCTCCTCCTCCTCCTCCCCCTCCTCCTCCTCGTCCCCCTTTCCTCCATCCTCAAAATCTGATATGAGCGCCAAGGATGTTGAGCATGAAAACGAGCAAACTGCATGAAATGTCCCCACAAACTGGCCGCGAACGGGCCCGTGATATACCCCATGGCGGCTCCCCTTAGGGGTGCTGAAACCAGCGCCCCGTCTGAGACATCCTCACAATCTGTATGGAAGCCGAGGGTGTTGGGCATGACGACGAACAAACCGCCTGAGACATCCCAACAAACTGGCCGCGAACGGGCCCGTGATATCCCCCCTTGGCGGTTCCCCCTAGAGGTGCTGAATCCAACGCCCCGCCTGAGACATCCCCACAACCTGCTATGAAAGCCAAGGGCGTTGAGCACGAAAGCGAGCAAACCGCCTGAGACATCCCCACAAACTGGCCGCGAACGGGCCCGTGCTATACCCCATGGCGGCTCCCCTTAGGGGTGCTGAAACCAGCGCCCCGTCTGAGACATCCTCACAATCTGTATGGAAGCCGAGGGTGTTGGGCATGACGACGAACAAACCGCCTGAGACATCCCAACAAACTGGCCGCGAACGGGCCCGTGATATCCCCCCTTGGCGGTTCCCCCTAGAGGTGCTGAATCCAGCGCCCCGCCTGAGACACCCCACAATCTGCTATGAAAGCCAAGGGTGTTGAGCACGAAAGCGAGCAAACCGCCTGAGACATCCCCACAAACTGGCCGCGAACGGGCCCGTGCTATACCCCATGTCTCCCCTTAGGCTCCAACGCCCCGCCTGAGACATACCATGCTGCTATCCAAGCCAAGGCTGAGACATTGGGCATGAGAACGCCAGCAAACCGCTGTTGGGCATGAGAACGAGCAAACCGTCTGAGACATCCCCACAAACTGGCCGCGAACGGGCCCGTGATATACCCCCTGGCGGCTCCCCTTAGGGGTATGTGTACGCCTGGGTATGAGTAAGTCTGAGTATGAGTAGGTCTGAGTATGAGAATGTCTGAGTATGCATAAGTCTGTGTATGAGCAAGTCTGGGTCTGAGCAAGCCTGAGTATGAGTAAGTCCAACAGGAGGGGGGGACGAAAGAGGAGGAGGAGGAGGAGGAGGAGAGGAGGAGGAGAGGAAGTAGGAGGCGTCCAAGTAATAATTATTCACTGCGTGGAGCTCCCCATATGTGCATATATTCGCATGGACCTGTCCGCCGTGGGTGTCTAGGCGCAAAAACTTTCGAATATAAACGGGCGTCAGTTGCGACGGTCTGGACATGAATCTAACTGCGAATGAATTGGAGTGTGAATGAGCCTCGGTAGTACCAGCGCGTCTCTGCGCATGAGCCTGGGGCCTCCTGGGGCCTCCTGAAACCTACTGGGGCTTCCTGGGGTCTCCAGGAACCTCTTGGGACCTCCTAGGGAGGTTGCGTGCCCCAGGAGAGGCCCAATCTATAGCAACAGACGTACATAAAACATTGCGGATTAGAGCCACAGGAGAAGGGCAATACACAGGAACACGCGTAAACCACCAAGGACTCGTGCCCCAGGAGAGGCCCAATAGATAGGAACATGTGTACACAAGAGAAGGACAATATATAGAAACATACGTATAACATCAAGGAATCGTGCTCCACGTGAGGCCCAATCGATAGGAGCATACGTAAAACACATGGGAGTGGAGCCACTCCTGTTGCCTTCTGAGGCCTTCTGCTTATGGGGCCTCTCGGGGCCTCATGTTGCCTAACGGGGCCTCCTGGCGCTTCCTGTGGCCTCCTGGGGCCTCCCGTGGCTTCCTGGCGCCTTCTGGAGCTTCCTGGGGCATCCTGGAGCCTCTTGGGGCATCCTGTGGCGTCTTGAGTCTTTCTGTAGCCTCCTGATGCCCCCTGGGGCCTCATATGGTCTCATGGGGCCTCCTGGAGACTGTTGGAGCCTCCTGTGGCATCCTGAAAAGAATATGCGCCCCACGAGCCTGGCCACCGGAACAAGCAAATCGACCGAGACATCCTCAAAATCTGGCCCACCTGGGGTGTGAAAATGAGCGCCTCGCTCGGGACATCCCCCAAATCTGTTCCGAAAACGAAGGATGTTGGGACAGAACACAAGCAAACCGCTTGACACATCCTCACAAAACGGCCGCGAACGGGACCGTGCAATACCCCTCGGCGGCTCCCTTTAGGGACGTGAAAATGATCGCCTCGCTCGAGACATCCTCCAAATCTGCTCCGAAAGCGAAGGATGCTGGGACAGAACACAAGCAAACCGCTTGACACATCCCCACAAAACGGCTGCGAACGGAACCGTGCAATACCCTTTCGGCGGCTCCCCCTAGGGACGTGAAAGTGAGCGCCTCGCTCGAGACATCCTCCAAATCTGCTCCGGAAGCGAAAGATGCTGGGACAGAAAACAAACAAACCGCTTAAGACATTCCCGCAAAGCGGCCGCGAACGGGACCGTGCAATACCCTTTCGGCGGCCCCCCCTAGGGACGTGAAAGTGAGCGCCTCGCTCGAGACATCCTCCTAATCTGCTCCAGAAGCGAAGGATGTTGGGACAGAAAACAAGCAAACCGCTTAAGACATCCCCACAAAACAGCCGCGAACGGGACCGTGCAATACCCCTCGGCGGCTCTCCTTCGGGACTTGAAAATGAGCGCTTCGCTCGAGACATCCCCCAAATGCTCCGAAAGCAAAGGATGCTGGGACAGAAAACAAGCAAACCACTTGAGACATCCCCACACAACGGCCGTGAACGGGACCGTGCAATACCCTTCGGCGGCTCCCCCTAGGGACGTGAAAATGAGCGCTTCGCTCGAGACATCCTCCAAATGTGCTCCGAAAACGAAGGATGTTGGGACAGAAAACAGGCAAACCGCTTGAGGCATCCCCACAAAACGGCCGCCAACGGGGCGTGCGTGAGTCTCAGCATGAGTAAGTTTGAATAGGAATAGGTCTGAATATGAGTAGGTCTGAGTATGAGTAATTGTGTGCGGGTAAACCTGGTCAGTGTCTGAGTAAACCTGAGTGTGAATCAGTGTGTGTATGAGTAAGCCTGGGAATGAAGAGGAAAGGGGAGGAGAAGAGCGAGAAAAAGGAGGAGCAGGAGGCGTCCAAGTAATTGCTCACTTCGTGGAACTCCCCATATGTGCATCTCATGTTTTATATCATGCCGTCGCGAGCGTCTGTTCATGAGCGCTTGACTATAATAGCCCGTCCACGTTGGAGACAGGCCCGATGAAGACGAGTGCATGCTGATGCGAATGAATGAGCATGAGTCAGACTGAGCTGAATATGATTGAACATGAGCCTCTTCATCTTCCCTCCCCCTCCTCAGCTGCCAGGCCAGTGCTCACTTCCTCAGCATCTCATGCATGCCGTCGCGAATGAGCTTGACGGTCCAGCAGGCTCCATGCTGAAATGAATGAGCATGAGTCAGACTGAGCTGAATATGATTGAACATGAGCCTCTTCATCTTCCCTCCCCCTCCTCAGCTGCCAGGCCGTGCCCTCCTCAGCCTGCGGTAACTTCGGAGCCTCCCAAATGTGCATACTCTTACTCCTCCTCCTCCTCCTCCTCCTCCTCCTCCTCCTCCTCCTCCTCCCCCTTTCCCCTTTTCCTCCATCCCCACAATCTGCTATGAAAGCCAAGGACGTTGAGCATGAAAACGAGCAAACCGCCTGAGACATCCGCACAAACTGGCCGCGAACGGGCCCGTGATATACTCCCTGGCGGCTCCCCAGGGGTGTTGAAACCAACGCCCCGCGTGAGACATCCTCACAATCAGCTATGAATGCCAAGGGTGTCGAGCACGAAAACGAGCAAACCGCCTGAGACATCCCCACACATTGGCCCCGAACGGGCCCGTGATATACTCCCCAGCGGCTCCCTTTAGGGGTGCTGAAACCAGCGCCCCGCCTGAGACATCCTCACAGTCTGCTATGAACGCCAAGGATGTTGAGCACGAATACTAGCAAACCGATTGAGACATCCCCACAAACTGGCCGCGCACGGGCACGTGATGTACCCCCTGGCGGCTCCCGCTAGGGGTACTGAAAACAACGCCCCGCCTGAGACATCCTCACAATCAGCTATGACAGCCAAGGCAGTTGGGCATGACAACGAGCAAACCGCCTGAGATGTCCCCACAAACTGGCCGCGAACGGGCCTGTGATATACCCCTCGGGCGGCTCCCCTTAGGGGTATGTGTACGTACGGGTATGAGTACGCCTGAGTATGAGTAGGTCTGAATGTGAGAATGTCTGAATATGCATAAGTCTGTGTATGAGCAAGTCTGGGTCTGAGCAAATCTGAGTATGAGTAAGTCCGACAGGAGGGGGGGGGGGGGCGAAGGAGGAGGAGGAGAGGAGGACAGGAGGAGGAAGAGAGGAAGTAGGAGGCGCCCAAGTAATAATTACTCGACGCGGGGCTCCCCATAGGTGCATCTCA